>JAVJGG010000055.1:18267973-18303725 GCA_035590195.1 Aviceda cuculoides
AAATACTCTGGCAGATATGCTGTTTGGAAACTTAAACACAAAAGGTGTTAATTCAAGAGTAACCCAAACTACCATTTAATCTAAAGGGTTACTTCATTTTTTGTTAAAAAACTTTTTTTTTTTTTTTAACAAAGTATCACAATGTAGTTCTAGGTCCAATCCAGCTCATTACTAAAAAGAAATTCCAAACTAAAAAAGTAAATAACTAAACCAGTTTAAAAAGAAAAGGGAAAGAAGAGGTTAGATAGATTAGTTAACAGCTCCACAAGACAGAGCTCTTTTAATAAGGGGAAACGAAAGATTCCAATCAAGCTGCAACTGTTTAGAGAAACAACAAATATGTTAAGGATATTACTTAAGACAGACATTTAGGGCAGAAAAATATAGCACTTCACAAAGTTACATGTTACTACCAATAAAGTACTTTAGAACATTAATATACATAACAGTTTAGTGCCACATACGTGCATATATTGTACACTTAGTTAGCACATACAGTATACACACATACATGGTATTCTCTTTACCCTCATCCCTCCCACCCCAACCTCAAATTTAACTGTTGAACTACAAACCCCCTACCACATCACCAAGAGTAAGCATGCAATTTCCTAGATATTTTTTACTGCTGCTTTTGCTTCGTTAAATGTGGCATGACATGCAAGATGCCTCCACACAGTGCACAAACTTTATTTGCTAACAAATTTACTGCCCACTTTTTAAAAGAGAAAAATATATAAAACATTTCTTTTAATTAAAGTGTTGCAATTCAGTTTAACTCATGTCCTTTGGAAAGTTATCAGCCTTGACTAATGCAAGACTGCAAGGGCAGACAGTTGTACTGGAGAAACACCTGGGTGATACCCACAGTCTTTAAAACATCTAACTGATACTGTCTCAGACAGCTGCTTGCCCTACTACTTTCTAGATATGCCCCTGCTCAAGTGTGGCAGGAATGTCCCTCCTTGTGCAAATAAAAAACTAATCAAATGCCTGCTAAACATCCAACGTCACACTATGCAATTTCCAAATCATCAAGCATTTACTCATTAAAAAAAAAAAGTCAGTTATTCTTGTATCCATTGTACTGTTACCTGACGCAGATTCCTGGTTACTTTCACATCATGCCAGGCATTGTCATTAAATTTCCCATTCACAGGTTCCACCAGTGCTTCAAAGGCCCCTGAGCCCAAATTAATGACCAAGGAGACAGCTCCATTTTTCAGTGCAAGATTGACATAATCAGCCGATTTTCCTGTGTGAAGCATCAGTCCGTTCCTCTGAAGCGTTTTAAACGACAGAGTTATTTCATCACTGCTACTCTGTATGGGATTCTGAGATAAATCATAACAGAAGTATTCTGATCCCTTGAATGTCGCAATATATTCTTCTTTTCCTGACAAATAAAGGAAACAAACAAATAAATCAGTAGCAAATAATTAAAAGCAACTTGCATCAATTATTTTCATAGCTAATTCAACAGTACTACCGTAGGCACTGTATCAAAAAGTAATTAATTTAAAACACTTAAAATCCATGAAGAAAAGTGTTAACTATAAGATTTACTGTGAACATATTTTAAACTATTTTCTTACAGAATATTCATGGGTATGATTAAACTCAGAAAATATACTGTATCAGCAATTGTGTTAGTGTTATTTAAGCAATCTGATCTAGAAGATATCTAAGTACACAACACTTAGGTGAATGTGCAAACCAAAGCATTATCCCAGACAAAACCCAGACCTTGTCATTCTGAACTCTAACTAAAATCATGGTATCTCAAAAAGAATCAATAACCTAGATATCTCAAAGTTCTTTGGCCTAAGGTCCTGAATAAACCAAAACTACAAACCACTCATTTAAGAATCTGCCTCATTCAAACCTGCACATAGCACCATGCTGGAGAGCAAGTTAACATGCATCAGGAAACAAATAGGGTTTTTCTGAGATGTACTTTTAGTAGCCAGTATGTGCTATAGATATTATTTTCATAGTTTATCCTAAAGGTGACTAAGAAACACAAAGAGCAGAGGCTAAGCCTTCAGTCTCATCAGAAAAGTGTAACGTACATGGAGATTATGTTTTCCCCTGAATTCCGACAGATGAACACATATGCTGAGCTTTCACCACATGTGTACAGGGTTTAGAGCTATATGGAGTCAGAATTTATTTGTTTAGCTAATAATAAGTGCTAGTAAAATGTCAAAGGAAAACTATATATGTTGATGCAGTGTAAGGAGGAAGGTATAAAAACCTGATATCAAATTTCATCATTGAGAATAAACTCAGTCTCCAGAACACAGCTGCATACATCAGGCTATGATACCACCAGAACAAAACCCAAACATATGTTTAAATATATAGATAAGGGAAATAACAGCAGTGCTAATTTAAAAGCCACCAGTGAATGACAGAGCATACAAAAAAAGCAGATGTGAGAACACAGTCCCTGGGCATATGTGTCTTCTGTTGTTCTGTGTCATCTGCTTACAACCCCCCGCAGTAGACTATACATTAACACCGATGCTACTCGCAATGCTTCTCTTTAGCTAGTAGAGCATAATAAGTTCAGATAGTACTGCAAAGTAACTTCAGCTAGGACTCCAGACAGCAATTACATTTTAGCTTAACTTTGCTATGTAATAAGAATATTAAAAAATATTGGTCTGTATTTATTTTGAAGTGCTCACAGATTTGATGCAGAATTCTTTAGATTTTTTTTTTTTTATTTGCGTGTGGCAGCAGCCAAATCATACTAGGCTATTATATGAAAAAAACCACAAAGCAACTGTTTATCTAATATTCTCTGTATACAGCCTGAAGCAGGCCTCAACAGTACCTTGCCCCAAATGAAAGAAATCAGAGTTTGTAACAGGAAATACAACAGCTGGATTGCACAGCCTAAGTCTATTTTGTAAATAAACACTTAAATAAATAAATAACCTCTCTGAGCACCCTTAAGGATGATTTCCCTGCTATCTGTTGATAACACCTCTCATGAAACACAAACAAAACCAAACCAAAATCCCTAGTTTCCAGTTTCAGATTAAGCAAAATGTTCCTCTATGACAACAAGCAGTTGATCATACACAGGCTGCTTCCCGTATTGGCCATTCATCATACACAATAAAAACACAAAAATATTTTGTAGGGCTGTAGTATCTAGATAGCTGGTACCTCTACGGACAAACCCTATTACCTTTGTGGGGAGGAACTCATAAAGAGATAGCCAAGCTTACGAGTACAAGCAGTTGACATGGTGAAAAAAGCTCCAACATAACTGGTGTCTCACCCTCCCAGTTTCAGGAGAACAGGAGACTTGGGATTTTTTTTTTTATAATATGAAATTCCATTCTGGACAAACATTATATTCTTAGAAGTGTTCTAATACTTACTATGGAGAGAAAAGCAGTTAAAATAAGTCTGGTGTTTTATCACCAGACCACTTTTACCTAGCATAAATTCTTTTACAGTTAGGACAAACGTTACCCTTTGTTGAACTTGACTGAAATACGAGCTAGATTCCAAGTGCCTGTCTGAGGCCAAAAATTAGCCCATTCAATCTGTCCAAAAGCCTTTGGTTTTTACCTTTGACATTACCAATAGAGTAGCAAGAAAATACCTATTTATCCTGCCTATAAGCCTTCCTAGTCTATCAGGAACAGCAGGTCAAGAGACACTGCAGCTTCCACTAAGGACACACCAGAAACTGCTGTACCCATTCTCCAGGTCTTAAACATTCCAAACTAGTTCTGCGTGCAGACCAACACTACACTGATAGCAATGTGTCCTAGACCCTGACACGTTTTGGTAGAGGAGGAAAACCTTGGCTCATTCTGCACAAAGAATTTACAAACAATGCATTTTCGGGGGTTTCAATGCACTAAGCAGCAGACTGCATGAATACAATGCATCTCATTTAATGAATATTTAATAAAAGCATAAAATGCTCAAGAGCAAATTTATCTGGTATGGATGCTTACTGCAAAGGCATACTAAAACAGCATGAATAACTGCAACGGACAGATGATAAAACTTAAATGCAGCAACTTAGTATGCGTAGTTTTGTCCCATGTATTTAATGACTGTAACAGGAAAAAGCTGAAGGACATAAATGAATCAACATGCAAAATATTTATGTATACATATTATGCACTATAAACTACTTATGTAGAGCCAGATCATTTACACAGACATGAAAATGCATGGGAGTGTAAATGCATGTCAGGCACTTTTTTTTTTTTTTATTATTCCTAAAGAAGGGCCTGAAGAAGCAAGCAGGAATAGTCATTCAAGCAAAATTATAACCTTGGACCGTAAATAGAGCCACAATTTACATAAATTTGAAAAAGCCTTTAGGATTGGGTTGGGTTGACCTTGGCCAGCTGCCAGACGCCCACCCAGTCGCTCTCTCACTCCTCCTCCTTAACAGGGCAGGGGAAGAAAATAAGATGAAAAAGTTCATGGGTCAAGATACAGACAGGGAAGTCTCTTACCAACTACCATCACAGGCAAAAAAAAAAAAATTCTACTTGGGGAAAACTAATTTATTGCAATTAAAATAGTTTTGCGTGGTGGGAAACCAAATTGAAAATACCTTCCCGCCCCCACTTTTTCCTCAGGCTCAGCTTCATTCCTGTTGCTCCTTCATTTCCAATTCCTCTACCTCTCCCCACCCTGACCAGCAAAGGGAGATGGCAGCTGCCACTTCGTCCTCCTCATGCTTTTCTCGCCCTCCAGCACGGGTCCTTCCCATGGCTGCAGTCCTTCAGGCTGAGCCTGCTGCTGTGTGTTCTCTCCACAGATCCTTCAGGAATTCTCCACCCATGGCATCCTCAGTGGGCTGCAGTGGGGATACCTGCTCACCCCGGTCCCCTCTCCACAGACTGCAGGGGAATCTCTGCTCTGGCACTGCAGCCCCTCCTCCTCCTCCTCCTCCTCCTCTCACCTTGGTGCTCACAGGGATCTTTCTCACACTTTTTTTCCTCACTCCTCGCTGCTTTTTTTCTTATCATTTCTTGCACACGCTTTCCCAGAAGCAACCCACTCGTGGCTGAGGGGCTAACCTGCGCCTCGCGGTGGGTTTGCTGGGGCTGGCCGTGTCCGGCACGGGGCAGCCCCGGCCTCTCCTCACAGAAGCCACCCCCAGCACCTCACCACAGACACCCAACATATAAAGACTAACATTTCTGTGTTTACCACTCCATAACTGTAAGTATTCAAGGCTAAAACCTTTTGACTCAATTGCATTTTCCTCAAGGGAGGAAAAATAAAATGCTAAATGGGCAACCCTACACCTCTTCATTGGAGAGCAAAACAAAAAACTAAACAACAAAAACCAGCATGAGATGTCATTGGAAAGATGAAGTCAGCACCACTGTGACTGGAAAACTTCTGTTTCACATGGATCCCACTGGATGCCCTTTGGGAAAACCAGTAACGGCAAATTCTGAACTCTTCTTCTGCAGCATCTTCTTTAACCAGTGCTATGCACCCTGCAGCATTCGCTTTTAATTTTTTAACTCTTTCCCATTCCTTTTAGCTTCAATAATAAGGTCTGTGATACTCAATAATGTCACCAGAGAACTGTCATTAACTGATATGGTTAATGATCTTCATACAAGATACCTAAATAAGTGTTAGATAAGCTGTAGTTGTTCCTTCCCCATTACTGTGCCATCACTCTGGCACAGGAGCTGATCAAAATCAACTCACATCTGAAGCTTTCCCCAGTTGGCAGCGGGGAGAGACCCCATTTGGGGTATTTCTGGAAAGAATTCATGAATCTGGTGTTTCATTTAATCACTGATTTTGGCAATAAAACTGTACAGAAAGTTTGAATCTGAAGTTTTGGGAGTTGAGTGATTTTAAGTTATGCTGAAGCATTCAACTTTTAAACAAATTACTTATTTTGCATCAAACTAGCATTCATTTGCTTAAAATTTGACTTTAAACTGAAAATAAAAAGCCAAAACTGAGCATACCATTTTGCTTCAGAAAAATACTGTGATTTAAAAACCTGAACACTATGGGGAAAAAAAAGCCTTTCATTTCATACCTTTCCTGCCAAACTAAATTTTTGGCTTACCTGCCAAACTGAAAACATCCATTATTTGCTGTTTGGCATTATAGGACTGAGTTTCACATATTCAGTCTTCAGAATTCATTGCAATACTACGATACAGGCCGTGACTGGAATGGCATTGCATGCAGACCAGTACCAGGACTACCTTAGGGTAGGATAGAAACTCTTTGAAGGGAGGGCAGGTAGCGATAAACTATCTCCACATTTCTCCAGTCTTTGGAGTAATGCATTCCTCATGAAAGATTAAAACTCCCTCTCACGATCACTTTGATGCAACCTCAGACATCTTTGCCCTCAGTATGGCACTGACATTTTGAAAGCGATTAGACACTGCAACCACAATGCTGCCTTGCCATACCCGGCTATGAAATGGGAAGATAGAAGGCAAAACAGCCACAGCTCTGACGCTGTATGGTTTCAGTGTAGGCTAGCAAAGATGCAAAAAAAAAAAAAAAAACAAAAAAAAAAATCAAAACCCCCAAAAAACCCCCGACCAGAATAGAAAAATCAAGTTACAAAGCTTTAGTGTGTTTTATCACTGAAAAACAGAGACATTTCTAGCAGACATACAGCAGGAGTCAAGTACAAGTGAAAATGTTTCATCAGACCCAGGACAGAAAAGCCATGAAGCAATACTGGTAACCAGTGCTGTATCAACTCTCTAATATCAAGCAGAGGTACTATTTTACTCTTGACATGAAAGTATATAATCACAATAGACAGACTGAAAAAATTATATAAAACATTCAGATGTTTTATATTAAAAAGCAGTTATAATCTATTGCTACATTTTATACCACAACTTTCATTGATTTTAAAAGTGAATTAAGAACAGGCTTTATTAATAAGCAATTGTGTATACTGCTGGTTGTTTGTTTATTTTTTCAAATTATCACTTAATGACACTTAGAGAAACCATTAAAAATGCATGGCAGTCATTCTAGCCAGTATGAAGTGTTGCACTTCATTTAATGACTAAAATGTAATTACCTGCATAGAAAAGCACAAGATAATACGAACACCCATAGCTGAATTTAACATGTTTTTATTCTGAATTTTGAGTACTGTAAATTATTGTATATTACTGCAGTTATAAACCTGACTAATGGCATATGCATAAATACAGAAAGACATGATCTATTTCTGTCACAGAAAGGATTCGGATAAGAAACATGTTTTATTAAAGCACCCGCTAGTGCAGAAAGGGTATTTTTCCTATTTTCTTACTTAGCATTTGCCCTGTTCCCCACTGAAGTCAACAACAGTTTTAATATTCACTTATTTGGAGGTTCATTTAAGTCCTTAGGGTCTGATCAAAGGTCCAGAAGAAATACTTCCACAAGCTTTAGCAGATTTTACAATCCTACATAAGTACTATGTTAAGCTTTACAGTATATCTAGCCTCCTTCCTGGCAGTATTAAATCATAAAATAGGTCTGGCTGATTCCATAATGCTTTGATCATGTGCCCATGCCTGATTTAAATATCAAATGCATATGACTGGATGCTCTGGTCTTATTAGGTAGTAACAATGATGGAACCAGAGACTAGAGAAAAAAATTGACCAGGGAGAGTAAATCAAAGCTATCTATTGATAGCTGCAATGTTTCTTTACAGAAGAAACAACGAAAAGTCTTAAAATAAGTTTATTAACTAAATTCCAAGGACCCATGTCATGTGACAAACCAATCTACTATTATACAGACAAAATGTAGGAGAGTGCTGTTGATTTATCTGCCTGCCTACCAAAAGAATGATTTTCAAAGAGAAAATAAGCTGATACTAGTGATATTCTAAGAGTCAGGTTGCTTCTGTACAATCATCAAAACATTAAAAATGGACTGAATAAATAAATTATGCCAAACCAGAGTCTAGTATGTCCCCAGATGTACTGTTTTGTGCTCCATTCTATGGCAATTCAAAAATCAAACATTTATCTATTAAGCCATCTTCTTATTTATAGAGTCTTTCAGAACATAATGCAACCTAGGGAAAACCATACCAAAACAGCATGTAGACAAAGCCATTAACAAGGATGACTGATACAATGAAATAAGACAGCCTGAACTGCTGCTTCTGTAGCAAACATCAAGAGTTGGAAACCTCGCAGTAATAGCAACCTAACAGCTTGCCATGACAATACAAGGGGAATTCTCTCCGCACCAGGTGTGCACCGCTGTACGTAGAACGATCTCAGGATACATCACGCACAAGGCTTCTCAGCGTACTGCCCTTTTAGAAGACCAGCCTGTACCCTTCCATTAACAGATCACTCACTGGATCTTAAGATGAAAAACTGTAAGACTATAAAGTGTTCCTCCAATTTTTTTTTACCTGAATTTGACCTTAATTTGTTTCCCAGTTACATAAAATAAGCTTACGGATTGCATACATAAACAAATCATGCAGGCACTCAAAGAAGAAAACAAATAATTACTGTCTGCTTAAATTTAAGACTTAAATATGAAACCAACAAAAAAGATAGAATTATGATACAACCTAAGAAATTATTAATTCACATGGGGTACAGATGGTCTACTTTATCAGTTAGGGTTGAATTTATTTTTAAAAAGTACTGATAGTATGTAGCAACAACAGTTTTCTGTTCCTACCTCATAAGCTCAAATAAGTTTAATAGAAAAATCTCCCATTCTTCCTGCCCTTTCTTACATTCTTTTGTTCCTTTCCAGCAACTGTTCTCCTTAGCCTCTAAACAAGCTTTCACAGAAAGTTCCAAGGGAACAATTTGGGGAGAAAATGAGGTTCATGATTCCATATCCACAACAGAAAGAAAATACTGTTTCTTTCCTCCCCCTCTGCCCCCCTCCCATGTCATGTACCTACAAATCCCTGGCTCCCTTCCCTATTAATATGGTGTACACTGAAAAGGATATGGCATGCTGGAATAGATTCTCTAGCAGGAACTGAAATTGCTGTTCTTGAGCATCTTATTTGCCAGCATACCTAGAAATGCATTGCACAATCCATTGTTGTAATACTTAAGCAAATTTTGAGTAAGAAACAAGAAAAGTCTTTATCATATGTAAATCAGCAAATAAGGAAAGTTGCACTCACAGGGTCTTAAAAGCAAACAGCTACAACGTGAACGGGAAGTTTTAGTCTGAAAAGAGCTGCTGCTGTTACAGAAAGATGAAGATGCAGTATCACTAAACCAGCAGTTAGCAGCTCCAGAAACCATTATAAAATAAATTTCAATTTTTGTGGTCAAATTACGGTACCTTCTTCCTCCTTTATTAGGGAATAAATCCATTATGAGATAATCATGGCTAGCCTAACATAAGAACAAAACATTTAAGATCACGAGCAACTTATTCTGAAGGAGTCTGGAATCATTTCTCAAGGGTTTCGTTATTATTATTTTACATGAACCTTTTGCAGAAAAATGCTGTACAAGTGTCTACTCATTCCCAAGATCCAGGGAACTGGTGAACCATCCCAAGCCCTTCTCTAAGAGAAAATGCTGCACTCAAAGAGATGACAAGAGAAGTAAGACGTTGGTTAGTTGTTCTAACTAACTTGGACTACCAAAACCAACTGTTTATACAGTCCACTATCAGCACATGGTTTATCTCAAAAAGATACTACACCTGAAATCCTGGGCAAATTCTGCACTGCTTCTATCCAATTTACAAGTAAAACTAGTATACGTTTAAGTAAACTGAATAACCCGTTTATCCTACACACAATCATTAAATCAGTTGCCAATTTGTCATTGTTTAACCCCAGCCAGCAACTAAGCACCACACAGCCGCTCACTCACTTCCCCCCACCAGTGGGATGGGGGAGAAAATTGGGAAAAGTAGTAAAATTCGTGGGTTGAGATAAGAACAGTTTAATAGAATAGAAAATGAAGAAACTAATAAGGGTAACACTAATTAAATGGCAACAATAATAATAAAAGGATTGGAATGTACAAATGTCGCACAATGCAATTGTTCACCACCCACCAATTGACACCCCATTAGTCCCCAAGCAGCGATCCCCCCACCCCAACTGCCCCCAGTTTATATACTGGGCATGACATCCCATGGTATGGAATACCCCATTGGCCACTTTGGGTCAGCTGTCCCGGCTGTGTCCCCTCCCAACTCCTTGTGTCCCTCCAGCCTTCTCGCTGGCTGGGCAGGAGAAGCTGAAAAATCCTTGACTTAGTCTAAACACTACTGAGCAACAACTGAAAACATCAGGGTGTTATCAACATTCTTCTCGTATCAAACTCAAAACACAGCACTGTACCAGCTACCAGGAAGACCATTAACTCTATCCCAGCTGAAACCAGGACACAGTTAAAAGTAGGAACTTGTGCAATGTAAGCCTCTGAGCCCTCCTCATGCCTCAGACTAGAATAAAATAATGATAAGTTGTCACTCATGATAAATGACTTACAGGGAACGCTGGATAAGTGATAAATTACTCCATTTTGCTAAACAGCAATTTTCATTCATTTCAAAAATGGCTAGGACTGGAGAATTTCCTCACTAATTTTCAGTTCCTTTAATCACCCAGAGTATGCACTTCAAAAGCAAACTTGCAATTGAGGAAGGAGAGTAAAGTGAGCAGGATTTTTTAGGAATGATGCCATCTTAGGCTACATTAAATACTAGACTGCTAAAAGGTGAAAATAAGTGGATTATTTTCCTATGAACAGTCACATAATTAAAAAGTAGATTAGAAAGTGCTGTGGTTTGTCATAGTGATAATGCCTTTCATATAATTACTCAAAACACCAGAGTTTGACATAATAATTTTAAAGGCACTCTTAAGTGCCTTATTAAGAATAAACTGCAAAATGACAAATATACATAAGACTTCTACATCCACAGAAGAAGAAATAGTTTTAGTCAACAATACTGTTGCCTTAAACCTTAATGAGGGACTTTGGTCAGATGTTGGGAAACCAGGCTAGCATTACACCAACAAATAAATCCAGGCTTCAGTTATTCTGCCAAGGTAAAAAAAAAAATTGTGCTCAACAACTTACCAAAGGCCTTTTCTAGGCCTCAAGGCTCCCACTGACTTTGCAGCTAAACTGCAAAACACAGATTTTCAGCTTTCAAAGGATCTGAAGCACAGAGCCTGACTATATCAGATTGCTTACAGAAAGCAGAGTTGGTAAAAAAGCTGACATTACAATAGTGAAAATAAGGTTTTCAGTTTTTCTCTCTAACTATAAAACTTCTGCAAATGTAGGTTTTAAAATGAATCTAGTTTGAGTGATGACACAAGAAGGGTAAAGTTCTTCCTCCCCATCCAGGGCTGGCTCTCTTCTGCCTGCATCTTACGGGGGAGAGTTGCACAAAAACCAAATACAGCTGTTCTTGTAAAAACCAAAAGCAGTCTGTGTCCTGGATAAAAATCCAATTTCTTGTCTGCTCCTTGGACAAAGTAATACCACCTTACTCCTTGTTGAGGGTTTCCAGAAGTCTTGCATTCATTTTACATTGTAGTAAATAAAAATGTGGATTAGGAGAGGAAGAAATACTTAAGATAGCTTTGACTTTGTTGGTATTATATTTGACATACATTTCTAATCAGAGGATAAGGAAGAAAATAGTCCCAAACTAACACATTACATGAATTTATCATAATATGTAAAGAGAGTTAACTAATTAAATGAACTGACAAAGAACACTTCCAATGTTAATAACAAACTTCTGAAACATCAGCTGAACACCTCTCTTAAAGCACCACACAGCACTACAGGATTAGTGCAGCAAGTCTGGGGATTTGGATGCAATATAAAAAAATAATGAAGGAATTTCCTGGTCCTAATTAACTCCTGTTAAAAGAAGCCCTGAGTAACAATAAGTTTTCCAGAGATGCAGAGGGAAGGCCCCTGTAATGGCATTATGCGCGTAATGAGCCATTTTTTAAAACCAGTTTTGCACTACTGTCAGAGAGGTACTACAGGAATATGTAGCATTTATCTCAGTAATAAGAACCACAGCAATGATTTGAAAAAGGGAAACCAAAACAACCACCTTCTAAAAGATATTATACACAACTGTCACATTTTTTTCAATCTATGCCTAAGATTGCATCATTGAAGGAATGTCTACATATGAACATCGGGGAAAAGTCTGTTGGACCTCTGTTAGTCTTCAAAATGTGTTTGGAAGAAGCTATTTAGAACTCTTAGTCTTCCTGTAAACATGGGAAATTAAATATGAAAACAATATTTTTTTACCACATTTTCCAGCCTGTTCAGGATATCATCATCTAATACAGTTTCTCTAACATTTAAAATAAAGAAATATGTTTTCAAGTTACTGAGTATATGAGGAATATATCCTATGAAAGAATCCTACAGCAACAAAAGGAGGCCTGAAAAGCCAAAGTCTTAACTGAAGCAATTTGCTATTTAAAATAGTGAGCAGAGAGATGTGCTTATGGCCTAATGCTACCTGCTAGAAATTTTTTATCTAAAACAAGCAATTCCTAATATCCCATTACAATCTTTTCTCTTTAAAGATAAAGGAACTATTATGTTAGCTTCAAATGTTAGAAGAACTAGTTTTACAGATTAAGTTCTGGATATACAAGAACCTCAAAACTTTTCAAAGACAGACAATTAACCGAAAATATTATTTGAGCTTCATCATCTTCATTTACTGTCACATGGCTAATAATTCAGCCAAAACTTTTTTTTTTAAAAAAGGGCTTTTTACAAGAAGCAGCAACAGGAGCAACATGCCTTCTGGTGTTTCTTTCGGCACTTCATTCTCAGAGTTGCCTCCAGCCACCATCAGTAACTACATCAGAAGTGTCCAAACTGTAACCACCTGCATATGTGTTGTAACAAACATTCAATGGCAAATCCAGAGCACTTGTACATAATCATGAAATGATTATTTCAAAATCCACATAAAACACTCAAATGGCTTCCCAATATACATAAAGCCTTGATGGTTACGATAGTGCTGTTATAAACTCAAGGCTGGGATATACCTTCCTAGAAACAGTTGGACCTATTACTTAAGTTTTTCTTTTTTTCTGTTGTTTCAATGTTGCCCTCCACTACCCTCATCCCTCTTAGTTTTTCTCCTTCAGAAACTATTCTTATTGCACAGTAATTCCTGCTGAGAGGCAAAGGTAGACTAAGCCGTACGCTGCTAATCAGTGGCCACTGGAAATGCCCAATCGCATCTGAAGATCAGAATGGACTTTAATAACAAAAAAGCGCTCTATTTCCATTCTGTAGAAAGCAGCCAGATATAAAAACAAAAATAGAAGTGGGGACATGTTAAGAATACGGGTAAAAGGCCAACTGAATTTTTATCTTGGAAAAGATACTAAACCCTGATGAAATCTACAGAAAGCTGACAAATTATGTTATATACTGATGTATTATAGCTTTTTTTTTTTTTTTTCCAAGTCTCTCATGCTAGGACTGGTTTTACAGGATTTAGGAGCTATTCTAGTATTACCACTCACTGCAAGACTGGTAAGTGTATTGGCATTAATATTTGTTCTTAAATTAACACTCATTTTCCAGAAAAATAAACAAGAAAAAATGCAACTATTTTTTGTAATATTTTGACAGGATACAACTCTTTTTCATGATCCTTCCCCTCCCCATCCTCAATCAAAATTTAGGTCATGATATTTCAGAACGCAGGAGTTATTTGGTAAAGAGCTGTGCAGATGTAAGCAGGGGCCTATGTCTGGAGAATGTAACACCAAGGTTTTGTGTAAACAACCACCCCAGATATTCAGATGGTAATTTCACATGTGGCATCTCAAAATCTGTGTTTACCCAGTTGCAATCATAAAAGTATGTATTTTGCTAATAAACACAGATAGCCATCAATGTAATTTACATTAAGTAAAAAAGGAGTAGCAGCAGTTACCTAACAAATGGGTGATTTTTAGGAAAGAAGTGTTACTGAAACAAACGCCCTAATCTGTTTGAGAGCTCCTTCATTGTCACTGCAAAAGCCACTTTGTGAAACAAACCTGCTCACAGAGGTCCTGATTATGTGGTGTGAAACAGCTTCTTAAACACAGAGTAAGAGATCAGTGCAATATCAAAACTCTTAAAACTATTCCCCTAAACCTTCTTCCATGATTGTCTGAAGCTTACCCCACAGAAGGTGACGAAGGAGGAGACAATTTAAAGAAACTCGATGGAGACATTAAGAATTTTCAAGCAACAACTTTAAGTTCTCCTGTATTAAACAGAAGACAATTCTTTCCATCACCTCCTCTTCTTTACTACACATACCAGGATTTGACAAGATGTACTCTTTGACAGAGCTTAATTATGTTCTAACATACTACCAGTAAGACATATCAAAATAAGGCTTTCAAGACCCACTCTTGATACCAATTTTTTTTTTAAATGAGACTTTTTAAAAATGATAGGTAGGTTTCTTGGTCTGACTGTATTTTTAAAACTGTATTTAACAATGTGCACTGATTTATTTTCAGCTATGAATATATTAAAGATAAATTTAGACATATCTCTTAAGGACCATTTTAGGCATATATTATAAAAATACAAAAGATCTCTCACTATTACAAAGTCTCATTACCAAATCTGAGAAAATCCAAGAAAACTTCAGCAAGTGGCAACATAATCAGTATTATAATCAGTATTATATATGTTACGCATTTAGGTTTTTTGAAGACTGACTAGCTTTTTTCATGAATTCAGTATTACCTACTGATCTTTATTTTTTCAGAAGTCATAAGTCTTTGAAACTGCTTGATAAGGAGGCCTCCCTACTGAGATTACCAATATTTTTATAGAAGCCTGCAGTAACACTGTAAAAGTGAAAGAAGATTAGCAGAGTATAAAAATAATTGAACTCTAGTGCTGTATTGACATTTCTAGAGGAAAGATTTGCTGTCATGTCTGGGCCAAGTTATCTGCTGGTAAATTCCACTGAAGACGGCACGTTTACACCACTGATACTTTATCCTGTTCTTTATGCAATAACTATGCCTAAGAAGGTGAGAGACAGTGTCAGATAATTTGACATATTTGCATCATTACATGCATCTAACAAAACTTAAGATCTCATTTCTCAGGCGATGGAAAGGGTAGAAAAAAGATGGAAAGAGTGACACCATTAGAAACATTGACTTAAAAACACTGGATATTAATAAGTAATTTCACTTCTTAAAGATCTTGTCTAAAGTAACTACGCAACATATTTCAATGTTTATTATTACTGCACAGGAGCTTGGTACTATTTACAGCCTGCTGCCCTATGGATATAAAGAAAAAACAACAACAAAGTAATCATCCAAAGAACAGTTACGTAAAAAAAAACCTGAAAAAACAATTTAACATATCTGTCATGGTTTAACCCCAGCCAGCAACTAAGGACCACACAGCTGCCCGGCTCACTTCCCACCCAGTGGGATGGGGGAGAGAATTTGTGGGGGGGGGGTTCAGCTCTATCCCAGCTGAAACCAGGAAAATATCTTACAAAGGATGATCAAAAGAGAAGGTGAGGTACTCTACTGACACACATAGTACATAACTTTCAGATTTGCCTCTATTCCCTTTCCAATAATCTGATCCACATGCAGACTCTAAAGTTTCTCTACGTATTAAGACAAAGATTACTCCACTAAGCTGTTGGCCAGAGCGGGTAGGGGAAGATGCAATGGTGTCTGTATGCTGGCACCAAATATTTCAGCAACTGATAACTACTCTCTACAAACTTCCATCTCCTAACCAACGAGGAGAAAATGCAAGACTGAAGCCTGTGTCAACAACAGCAGGAGCCACAGGTTGGTTCCTCCTGCACAGCTTGAACACAACTGTTGGTCCCACACAAAACGACGCAGGAGTCGGGAGCAAGGAGTATAACTGGATTGACTATTCAAACACAAAAAACTAGAGTAGGAAAAATTCTATGGTAACTCTAGGTATAATAAACTCCTTCCATTCCCCTC
The DNA here is from genome assembly GCA_035590195.1 of Aviceda cuculoides. NCBI lineage: Eukaryota > Metazoa > Chordata > Aves > Accipitriformes > Accipitridae > Aviceda > Aviceda cuculoides. The sequence continues at coordinate 18,283,992 of JAVJGG010000055.1, forward strand.
AGAAGCGATAAGATGAATTTTTGTTCTTCCCTATAGCACAAAATAACTGAAAATTTGCTGCAAATCGTAAGTTGAACACAAATGCTCTCACTAGCTGCCTCCCACTTTTTCTGCCCCTCCATCCATGCCTCATGGGTCCCCTGTAATTACTGCTCAGCTGTTTAGACGCAGTCCCAGAGACCGATTAGGTCCTACGTTTACTCCATTAGGAAAATGCCATGGTGCAGTAGCCAGAGTGACAGGATCGCTCTACTTTCAGAAAATGTTTGCACCATGAGTTCTATAAGTGAGTAATTCAACCTTCATCTACAACCTTACGTTTTCTTTGGATTGCTGAATATGGTTTTGCTTTTCTACAGTCTCTCCATTTTATAGCACCCTGAGAAAATGAGTAGAGACCTTTATGTACAATACTCAAGACATTTAATTCTGAGTACATGTCATTAGACTTCTAAAGCCATTTGATGACTACTCTGGATACCTTCAAATTAATTAAAATTGAAGAGTACTTCACAAAACACTAGCGTTCATCACCAAAACATCAGGTCAGTTATTACATTCATGAAATTATTTAAACCTTTCTGAACTTCCAGGGAAGAAAGGGAATTACTGCATCTGTCAATCAAGAAAACATTCTGCAACTGTTATCTATATATTTCTCCCCAAGGCTCCAGGTCCCTACAGATTCACTAAGGGTTTTGATTGCAACCCCTACAGCATTCAGTTTTGGTACTAATAGGAAACTGTGTTTAAAGTATATCAGAATCCTACCCCTCAGTACTATCATTGAGGTAATATTATACCTCTGTATTCAGATGAAACAGTGGTACAGTTGTAAATGGTTTAAAATAAAAGGTATGTCCATCATTAAAATTCTGCTCAATTATTATTAAACAAGAAATCTACAGACTGGCTGTCCACTCTTCTCTCTGCTACTGGTGTTCATTTTCATTGGATTCCTAAACTGAAATTTAGAGGTAAAATACAATTTAACTCCAGGCTAATTTGATTATTTTATTATTCAAGGATTATTTGTTTGTACATTAGTCTGGGGCTATGGCGACAGTGTGCATATCGAAGCATTCCCATTTCATAAGTGAAAGCAGGCAGCATTCACCAATCTGCCAGCCACAAAATTACAACTGGTTGGTGTATCCAAGGGCAGCTCATGCAGCTCGTTTTGTCTGGCTATCTCCCTCTCAGTTATTTCCCCCAATACAGAGTTAATAAGCAACTTTTCCATGCTGCCATACAGGAAACACAAGCTGATTTAGGCAACTTTGGTATCTCCATTTTTATTTTCTTTCCTCATCTTCCACTTTGTGAGCCTGTTTGTGCAGCCCCAAGCACAGCAGAACAGCCTGCACTGGCTCCTCAGAATACTATAACACAAGCGACAGAGAACTTTTCTTCACTCATTCTGTTGGGCTGTTTTGTCAAGATTCCTCTCACTGCAAGTGATCCATTAAATGACTAAATCCATTTACCCCATATTAGCAAAGAACTGTTTCAGAAGAAAGAAAAACTACTGCTAAGGATTCTATTGAAATTCAGGTATTTACTCCAGATTTCCAAAGTGGTTTCAAGAGAAATTGGATCTTGAGCCATTTCTAATGATGTAATAATCAGCATTTAGATATTTTTCCCTGGCAAATGAGTAGTGCTAGGACAAGATAATTTTGAAGATTCCTTGGCTTCACTCAAGACTCATAAAAGGACATTAAATCATCCTCTTAACATCATCAATTTTTAAGTCTGGCATGATGTTTGGAAACTCACTCTTTCATTCTCTTAACACTCTAGTAGTTTTGTAAAGTACCGCCCACTGCAGCAGAGTTATTTTCACCTGACCTACTAGGTCCCGTGGTCGCTCATTCTAGTCCAGCATTTTGGATGTTTTTCCCTGTGGCCAGAGCTGACCATAGACAATGAACTACAAACCAAACCCCAAATGCCTAAGTGGGCAGATGCAGGATAATTTGGTGTTTTGGCTCCTATACACCTACAGCTTTCTCTCGTTAAATGAACTGTAACTCGAGTAGTGACCCAATTCTGCTGTATCTTTTATTGTTAGAACAAAACCAATTACGAACAGCTCCCAACAAAGCTAAATCTTTTTCACGTTTTTCTTAAAACACTCTGCTCATTTCTGACACGCTTAAATTTAATTCAGTCTCTGTGGACCTCCAGATGCCTTGAATATATACAGATGAATGCAGAAAGATTAAACATTTTCTTACTGTGACCTACAACAATGTGCTGAAACTTTAATTATTATGTTAATTCAAGCATTGGGCCCAGTGGATTTATTATATCCCAGAAGCTAATACAATCTACTCTGAAGCAAGATGTAGGCATTAGCTGCATCTAAGTATTTTGTCTATAAATATTTAGGCAAAGTAACTCATGGCTATGCACTAAATGTATTCTTAAAATCTAACCCTAAGTTTGGAGATTTTTCCCCAAGTAGATAAGTATTCCTCAGAAAAATACTGAAAATGTAGTAGCCTGTAGAAGCAAAAAGTTTTTGTCTTGGCCAAACATTATCACATCAAATTCCAGTCTTTTGATGCAAGACTGGTATTTATTAGACAAAGATCTTTATTACACTTGTCAGGACTCTGTATCTTACACAGATATATAGCATTATAGAATGACATATAGATAAAAAAAAAAACAACAATTTTCCACTGCAGGATAGGACTGGGTACTGTCCGCACTATATTAAGAATCAGAACAAGAATATCCAACCCTAAAAATAGTGCATTTGGAATAAAGATGGCTTATTATTAAAGAGAAGAAATTTCCCAAGTCTTCATGGTTTATAGGACCAGCACTGGAAGAAATATCAGTCACTGAATATTGAGGTTTGACCTTTTTCCTGACAGACAGTACAAGTGTTTCTGGTCAGCTATCCCTCACATTGCTAGTCCCAGTTTTGTATTATTAATCTAGAAAAAATGCCTTTTTTTTTTATTATCCCCAGACTCAGCCAATAATTTCTTTATTTTCCTCTAGCATCAAGATTGACGAAAACGAAACTCAAATTTTAGATAGCTTAGAAGTGAAAAAAGTGAAGAACCTTGATGGCGTGAACTTGTCAAACTTTGGCAAAAGCAGTGGAACTTTGTTGACTACACCAACCTTTTTTTTTAAGCAGTGGAGCTGGAAGTAGTTTATAGTCTTACTTTTCCTTGGTTTGCTAATCAGAGTATTTTCTATTAAAGTATCACAAAAGCACCTGTGTTGTAATTAGGAGCAATGTGACTTTCATCAAGGGAAAATTAAAAGAATGTTTAATATAATAAGGGGAAGTAGGAATTAATGCAAGCTTTCCAGCTTTATACTGCCTAGTAAGCCAGAGATTTTTGTCCTGTGCTCGTTTTTGATTATACATTTTAATTGCTTATTATCATACTGCCTTGATAACCATCACAAAGAAAATTCCGTAACTATCAGAGATAAATCTTGATGTTCTGAACAGAAACAAATTGCAAAGGAATTCTTTTATCAATATTTTCTGAAGTTGATGTAAATAAATTGGGCTACAACCTTTCAAGCTGAGAAGGTGTTAAAGACCATGGATAGCTCAAGTATATTTTTGTATTATTTCTAAGCAATATGGTCACAAAAGTATTTGTTTCCTGAATTACTTTTAACATTTCCCCAACAGCAAGACCCCATTCAAAGGATTCTTGCACATTTCTAACTCTACTCAAGTCTTATTCAAAACAATCTGTCCAGGATAGGAGGCAGCAAACCCCTCACATGAAAATAAGAGGCTTATTAAAGCACAGCTCCAATACAAACCAGGTTTATTCCATTTTTTCCTTGAATTCTTCAAGATCTGGACTGGATCACACTATGAGGATAATCTTTGTAATTTACAGAAAATTTATTATATGAATGCAATGTAATCCCCATTTGTATATATGTGAATATATATACACAAGTATAGATATTTATTTATAAGCAGTTTATAACCAGGGAAGACTTTCTTAATTTATTTTAATTAAATCAGTTGCTTCCCCCCCATTTCAGTAATTTTTTTGATACCTAAATAAAAAAAAATCCAAAGCATTTTAAAATATCCTTTTTCAGAATATACAGGCTCATCTGGTATAACTTCCTTAAAAACCTATGGTTGGTTTTTCTTCTGGCTCAAAAACAAACACACTTTTTTTTCCTTGATAGTGAAAAAAAGACAGATGCTTTTTCCACAGCTAGAGTTCAAAGTTACCATAGTAACTGAACGAAAAGTCACTAAGGACTTGCTACCAAAGGCCTTTAAAATATGTGCAAGGTACAGTCAGTAAGAGGTATTGGAAAGTCTTTTATGGGTATTTGTAATACACAGAACTAGAAAATTCATTGTTGATTATTATAAACAAATGTTAAAAGTATAAGTCTTGTTTATTTTTGCAGTAAGGTGCACCACAGAGAGGCTCATTAAGTAAAGGTCAACTACCTCAAGTCACATAAACATAACAGAATACTGGAAAATGTGTAATTGTATGAACCTTGTTATACCAAGTTTTTCTCAGTTAAGAATTTTGTTGTTGTCATAAATAAGAGAACTCAAACAAAGTATTAATCATATCTCAAATGAAACATCTCAGTTGATTTCCTGCCCTGATAACTTAAAGCAACAAGTTAACAAAAAAAACCCCCAAAAACCCCAACAAAACCAAAAAAACCCCCTATGGTGTTCACTGTGTGAGAAAATACAGCCCTGCCCTAAAGCTGTTGCATGTATCCCAACAGACTCCATAGATAATACATCATTAGACACCATTACTTGGGGATTGTAAACCACCACATATGATTTAAAAAAAAAAAAAAAAAAAGGCTCACGTTAGACTATTCGCATATGAGCTGCTTAATTTTCCATCAGTGAGCTAAAATGACTAGAACAGAGAGGAATGCAACGTAAGCTTCATTCAGTGAAACTACTGTTTAAAAATAAGTTAATCATCCTAGCAGCAATAAATGTTTTCTATCATATATTCACAGAAAATTCAAAATTTAATTTTTCTTTTCTAAACTCTCATCTCAAAACCATAAATACATATTTCTAATTTTATCATGTAAGGTGTACTAGAGTATTAGTACATTTTTATATTAGCTATAACCCATTTCAAATAGTTCTACTGGACAGTATTGTACTCACATACTTCTCGGAGACAGACTCCAAACTTTCACTGGCACTCCTAGGGCTAGGGATGTCATACTTCACAAGGGGTTGTGAAATTCAGCATAACTGATATTTTAATGAACTAAGTTCTGAACCATTCCTTACAGCTGATACATTGTGTTATTCTACTCTATTCAGGGCAATAGCTGAGCAATTCAGTCTGTAGAAAGGAAGACAAACTGGCATTTGGTTAAACACTTAAATTTACTCTGAAGTTTAACTAGACCTTTAACTAGCAAAGAAGGCATGAACAGCTTTACTTAATCCTCCACTACACATGCTTTTATTCCTCTGTCTTTCTACTAGCTGTATATATAGTTGTCATTCATTTTCCAGAAGTCTCACCAGAGGATGCCAAAGCCTGCAAAGTCATTCAGGAAATTTCAATTATAAACAATTAATAGGCTCAGAAAACAAAATCCCGCACTGGCACGCTTGTCATTGAGTCCTTTAAAAAAGCAAAATAATCACATACTTCTATGCTATATCCTGTCAGTCAATGCACTTCACATACAGGCCTTGTAAGTTCACACCTTATACTAGGAAGGACCCTAGAGCACTCTGCTAATTATTTTAAGGTTGTATTTCGAAAGACACCTAGGATATTGTCATAAGCCCATTACTAAATCTGTGTAAAGGTGAAAGGATGATCATTTTAGCCTATACTTTAAAAAGTCATTTGTATTTTTGGTCCTAGTTTCAAGATCTTGAAGATCTGTGCGACGGTGACGTCCTGTGCTGGCAGTCTGTGGTGACACACAAACATCCCACCTCACCTCAGCAAAACGCCTGGTCACACTTCGAATTCTGCAGTTAGTCACCCTGTGGCACCTCTGTCACGTTTTAAGTCTGTGCACATCAACGCAGAGTTTGATGCTGGATATCAGAGCTGGATTTATCTCCTTACTGAGCAGGAAGATGTAGAATACTAACTGCAAGAACATTCCAGCCGTATGATAGTTGTATCATACAACTTGCATATACAAACTTCTGTATGTTAATATTTTGCAGGTGCAAAGTAGATTTATCCACCCTGTTCCCTAGAAGAACACTATTCTTACATTCAGTAACTGTGTTAACTAACATATGAAGGTATGTTTTGGTAACTTATCAATCCTGAAATAGTTAACCTCTGGGGATTTTAGTATTTCTTTTTACATTACATTGTACCTAGTTACTAACAGAGCAGATGGGAACATACTGAGGGGGCAGTTACATGCCACAGCAAATCTTGTGGTCCTATTTACTAAATAATCCAGACTTGGGACCCATCTGGACCTCCTGGAGCTACACATTACAGCCCATGTCCCCAGATTTATTTCCTCCCTACATGTGAGGGAGGACAGGAGATGGTACATGCCTCGTTCTCACCCAGCATGGAGTTAAGTCAGGACTGAATCACGCCATATAGACCCAATGGCTGAGAAAGATTTCCAGATCTCAAGGTTTAGACATTAAGTCCAGAGCTTATCTGTAATATATTAGTCATATGGAAAGAGTATTTTCCGATATATTCCACTTTTTTTTTCTTTTTGGCCTCCGTATCCTGAGATATCCTACATGTAGCAAATGCACTGAACGTAAGAAATGAATTCAGACCTGGTAATTTATTCTCAGCACTTTGCATTTCACTTCGATTTGAAAATGACAAGCTGTTGGTCCAATTTTTGTCAACATGTTTTTAATTAGTTCTGAATTTATGACAATTAAAGCTCACAGTTGCTTTTAAAATTAAGTTACTGAATTTGCCTTAATTCGGTTTCATTGCTCAGCAATGTGTACTTTTTAATTCACCATGGAAATATTCCATCCTCTCTGCTTTCTGTAGGGAAGGCACTACCATCAGTACTATCGTTGTTTTTCTTCCTATGAAACTTATTGACTAGAAAATAGACTGAAAACAACTCTTGGGAATGCTGGTCATGTTCCACATTTGACTGGCTCCATCTGTGTCTCAGCTGCCTCGAAGACCCCAATACATTCCAAATCTTTGGGGCGGGGGGGGAGAGATTGCACCATAACACTGATTTTGTATTACTTGTGTCTGCAGCTGCAGTTTTACTTTTAGGCAAATCACATCTATTATTTATTATTCCAGGGCCATATACAGCACAAAAAATTAAAAGCTGTAGTTTGCTCAGAAGATAAGACACTACACAAATGAATTCACACTTCTCCCCGCCCCCAAAAAAGTTTGAGAAGAGGGTGGAAGCATGATTGTCGCCCTAATGAAGAAATAATTATCGCAAATTCTTAAAACCTTAATAATAAATGACAAAGTTATATTAGAAGAGCAAGGTTTGATCTCATGTCCCTCAACCACATTTCTTCTCCCTTGCTTTCATTTTCCAGCAAGAAAGTCATTTTCTCTTCACTGGTCCTCTGTGAATTTGTATTGTTCATACACAGTTTCTTCCACAAATGTCTGCAGACTGATCTATACTTTTATGAGTATCTGCAGACTACATGTCTTAATCTGAAATTGCAGCAGAATTTTCTTCCAGTAGAGTGATTAAAAAAAGTTTGTAGCAGTAGTTGAAATTAATAATAGAAAACATGGACGCCTGCTAACAGAGGTACAGTATGACAAGGTGTTTTCTTCTTAAGCTAGTATGTGTCTACTTAAAAAAAAAAAAAAAAATCTACCAAGACCATTTCTTTTGTAACAATTCTAAATTCAGTTTGGTTGTGGGGAGTTTCCTCCCCTTTCTAACTTGTTATGTTTTTTTCTTTTAAAGTAACTTTTGTACACTGTAACAGTAAAACAAGAACTAAACAGCACTCTTGAAAGAATTCAGATGTTATAATTAACAAAAATAACATTTTTATGATAGGTTGTTGCTTTTCTAGTTTAACATTACTGTAAAAAATATCCTTGCTGTAATAGCTAATTAAAATTAATAAATAATAATGCTGAATGAATTCTCCAGAGCCCAACCGCATCTCCACACTTTAAAAAAAACATTACCATAAGTGAATATCTCACAAATTATGGGGAAAAATTCAAATACACATGATTTAACCATAACATCTGTTGCTTTCTTTTCAATATATGCTCAAGTCAGATATGATTTTTCTATTTTTGCACAAGCAGACTCAGTGCCGTTGTTCCCTGTCCATTTCATGCTGGTTAAAGATTAACTATTACTAAGATGACTACGTGCCTCAGTTGCTACACGCATTCTATTCACACTAAACCCACAGGATTTAAGAATCTTTGTCACAAACGAGCCTGTTAACTTCTTATAACTGCACACAGACATGACCCAACTCATTGGCAACCAGACGAATCTGTTGCCCAAGACACCAAAAGTTCAATGAACAGTCAGCATTCTTCAGCAAAACTATATTCACTTTGCAGCTAGCTCGGAACTGCAGTCAGCAGCAGACACTCATAACCCCCTGCATCCCTCAAACCTCTAACCATGAACCCTACCCACTAAACCCCATACCCATTCCTTCCCTGCTAGGGATCTCATTCACGTATTATAGGGCTAGCAGAGCCTTTGTAATTAAATCCCCCAAATAAAAAGGGGATAACATCAATTTTCCTTAAATTTTCCCTTTTGTGCTTGTATACAGAAACATAGCAGCTCCTGATCACTTATCAAAGAGGACTGGGAAGCCAGCAAAGCACTAGCCACAGCACACATCCATATGGGGAAGCCTCCTTCCCAAAAGCATTTCTGCCTTTTGTTCATGCCTCTCCTGTAATTGGTGCAGCCAAGTCAGAGTAATGTGCCGGAATTCTGCTGTTCTCTTCAATGCCTCTTATCAGAGCCAGACTTTGTAATGTGTTTGAAATGTGGATTACTTGTTCAGAGAAGGAGGCCAAGTGGAAGCTGAATAACCCTGACCTTTTGGAGCTTGGAAAATCAAACAGTACAAAAAAAAGAGAAGCATTTGTATCTGGAATCGGTTCTTTTAATCCTTTTCAACTGCACATTCAGTGGTCAGAGTATGGTCTAATTGAAAAAATAATCAGAAAGTTGGTAAACAAATTTTTGTTCAAAATATATTGAGAAGGTTGCAAGACTTGGAAAGCAGTCACAAGGACAATCACCACTGATACAAGAAAACTCAGTAAAGATTGAGCAGAAAATGCTTCTAACATTAAATCTATTTGTACGGTTTTCAGCGTCACACAATGTTTCTTTCATCAACTCACCTCTGAATCACAAGTTTCCTTTCATAGGTTTGATGAATGTAATCTATGTACAATAAATCCAGTTTCCTGTCAAAAAGGTTATCCTCTTAGCCTAACGCTTGCAACACTTTTGTTGGTAAATATAAAAAACCCCACCTTCAGAGAAAGCAGCTGTTTGCTCCCACAATTGAAATCCTTTGTCATATGAACTATACCTTTGTTTAAAACTACCATTTCTGACCTGCCCACTAAACAGCTTGCAATGCCCCATCTACTTTCTCCACGAGTGACCTTTGTCTCTAGGAGGGCCTTTGCATAACCATCATCTTCACTTCATTCTCTTCAGATAGTTCTCCTTTACAGTGATGCACACACACAATAAAATCAATACTTTCTTAAAAGGACAGCAAATGGGAATCTGTTTTGACATGTCACCTACGATATTTGCCAAAACTTATTTTACCATCTTCGTCGTCATCAAGAGAGATTCATAACCTTCTAAGCAACTTACCTACAAAATCAGACCTAAAGTTGACAAAGGGTATGCAGAGTACTAAGACTACTGCTTCCTGTCCCGATAGGCTCTCCCCATTTATTTGTCTTTTATCACACTTAAAATACAAGAAAGTCACTACCTCAAAGAGGTTGAAACTTGTATTTATACATGGCAGATAAAGGCATTCATAATCTATTAATAGAGTTTCTGGGTACTCCAACAATACAAACAATAACAATGTTCATGGCATAAAATAAAAACATGATTTTGTAATATCCCAACATAGATATATTCTCCATATAGGTAAAACTGGCAGGCTCTTTATACTCATTCAGTATCCCTGCTCCACTTGACTTCACTGTTCCTAATTAAGACACAATGTATTATTACATAAGGCTACTTAATTTTGTCTTTGTCCCATTTCCCTCCAGCGTGTTACCTTTTTCTACACAAGAAGGTACTGCTGAGTTGTAATAGAGACAATACAGCTACTTAAAACTGTAAGAAACAAGTTTGTTTGGGTTTTTACACCCCAATAGCAAACATAACCCCAAGGTTTGTTGTTTTGTTTTGGTTTGGTTTTTTTTTAAATTTTAAATCATTTGTCTTGATTTTATTGCTTCACAATCACAAAAAAGAGCATGCTACATGCATTTATCATAACATGGTGACTTTATGAGGTGTTCTGACAAAGGATGCTATAATACCAGTCTTCCCTTCCCAGCATGAATAGAATTGTTAGGCCTATTAAGTACCAGTACCAATCCAGAATGATGACAGTGAAAGCACAAAACTTGAGGGCAGAATTACTCTTAATTCTGAAAATCAGGCTTCTTCAGCTTATGTGAAAATCAGACATTACTCTGGCACGGTTAGCATTTAACACCACTTTTACTCTGTATCAAACCAGACGTAAAAAATTTAAAAAAAAAAAAAAAAAGAAGGACTAACAAGCATGACACACATTATTGTCCTTGTTACTGGGTTATAACACTACTGTATTTCTGTGGTCTGGCAGGAGTTGTCACTTCCACTTGCCATTGCTTCCCGTGACTCTGGCCTGATGAGACATGGTGCAAGATCACATGTCACATCTCTTGACTTGAAACACTAATGCAAGTGATTCACTTAATGCAGAAACAGCTTCATAAGGAAATTTGCACGTACGAGATTTTATTTTCTTGAAGGGTTGGGAGGAGAAGGAGACCATACATATGTCTGATGTTGACGGGTTTTTCTTAAACCATATAATACTCAGATGGTTTGGTTCAAATTCTCTGCCCAATGCTTTTTTATTTGGCCAGTGCCTGCAATATGCACAAATCAATTTTCTGCATTTGCTTGGGTGTTTGAATTCAAAACACACACTTAAGTCAATTAAGAAAAAAACCCCAACACTTTAAAGCTGTAGTAGTTTAGTACAGAATCATGAATTGAAGAATTTTTACTTTTTTTTTGAGATATAAAAAAAAAGTCTTTCTTTAAATAATCTTTACAAAGATAATACAACAGCAGTTTTTCGTACTATAAAAATATCGCATTCTTCTAGAATCTGGTAAAATTGCAAGTAATTCAGCTGGCCAGTACCCTGCAGGTCACACCTTAGCGTAATTCTGCAACATCAAATTCTCCGGTCACATGCAGTAGCAATCTCACTTTGAGGCTGCTGTAAAGCCTAAAGAGTTCTGCTAAACCAAAAGCCCATATTTACAGACCAAATCAAAGAATCGCCTAGCTGTCATTTTATTAGATGCAGTTTTCCACTTTTGAAATCATTACATACATTTCACTAGCAGAAACCACAGCTGTAAACACCGCCTTGCAATGCGCCAAATCTCTTCAGCTTGAAACTGCTTTCTCTACTACCCAAATGAAACAAGACATTAGGGACAAAGGATTCCAAACAAGACCTTTATTTGTGTCTTGGATTTCAAAATTACGCCATAAGCAAGAACCTGAATTTCCAAAGAGTAAGCCAAATACTAATTTCTTCAGAGACACCAAGTCATATATGACTGCATCTTTTAAGAAACTTCTAACAGCGTTACTGTTGGAAGGCAACAACGCAGCAGATGACGAAAGAGCAACTTGCTAATAATGCTTTAATGAATGGTTGTGACAATTTTACAAGCTGTCACTTTAGCCTAAGACCTCTGTCAGGGTGCTTATATAACATCAGCAGAATCAGTGATGACTTTACACTGGAAACTGGAAAGTTTTAGGTATATATGTGTCTCATCCAGAAGTGAGTAACAAACCGTAAGAGATTTTACACTTAAATATTTAAGTGTAAAAAGTTGCAAGTACAGAGATGCTAATGCATGCAAGCTCACTAGTTCACCTACAGACATCAGAAACATTTTCTCTTTCATCCTGTACTTATATACCCTATAAAGTAAATGCTGTACTGATGAATTTGCATTTTTAGATTTCTTGTACTTGAAAGCTTCTTAACAATAGTATTTTTATGCCATCAAGAACATTCTTACCACATCCATGTTGTAACTACTTCGTACAGTCTCCAAGGAGGTAACCATGAAAGTAAATTACCTTTTTAAAAATGAAACATGTGAATCTCTCAAATCCCCATACACCTAACAAACATGCCAATAGTACAATTTGATCTTTAGCAGATAAATAGATTTGCATTCTCTACATGATAGTACCAAATAACTTTGATACTTCATTTATTCTTTTTCTCTAATTATTCTTCAAATTCTTGCTTGCTTTAAGATATCAGAATTAGTACTTAACAGCTTCTAAAGGATCCTGCAACAACCATGCACAAGTTGCAAGTTCACTGGTGGAAGACCCAAGAACCTGCTTTTTTCCTTCTGCTTTCAGATTTTAATGCAAAACATAGAAAGATGATACTGGTAGAATCTGATTGATACACCATCTCTAACAGAACATGCTGCAATTACGCTCAAATTTTAAAACGTCAGTCTGTGAGAACGGACTGTCTGTAATACCACAATCGTGGTGGATACATTCAGAGTTTCATCATCAGGATAGTATCTTTACCAAAAATGGTAAAGTATTACCATATACAGGAGGAAGGAATATTCTATTCACTTCAAAATACACGTATGATCATTCAGCAATACGAGTCCAATTAGCAATGAACAATGTTCTAAGTGAAATACTTCCTAAGGAGCCAGTATTTTAGCACTCACAGTCCCAGTGTTCTTATGCCTATGAGTGGTGCCTGAAGCTATGCTGACTATTTTGTTATTTGGCAGAAGTTAATTATTTTTACTTTCTATTTAAAGGCCATTTGAATTTATTCTCTGAAGGTTGCACATTAGCATTACCTTTATTATAATCAACAGCACATTGTTTTCTGTGCTATTCAACATCCTACGTTTTCAGGTGCACAAATGCTAGTCAAGAAATCTCTCTCATCTCCACCTAGCATGACAATTTTGCAAAAGAAAATTCAAGTTAGTTCTTTGGCTTCTATTTCTTTTCCATGAATTATCTCACTTAAGATTGCAAACAGTCTTTGATTCAAACTAAACTCTGGATTATATTCAATAGCAGCTAACAATGCAAAACTGTGCATATTATATATCCCCAGTAACATTAAAAGCTTCACTCACTAGATTTCAAAAGCATCCTTTTTTTTATATTTGAGCCTCAGCTCAGCAGAGAGGAATGGTGACTACTGAACACTGTTTATCTTTGGGAACTTTGTAAAATGAGAGCGATTCTTACACTTGTAGGAGACAAGTTCAGACACTCAAGCTGACTCCCCTTCTTTCTAGGAAAGTTTAAATGTATTTGTTCAATTTCTACACCAAATTGTTTGGAAAAGGAAGTTGCAGAGTTCAATAAATTCTAACTGTTTAAAAGCTGTCACACAGTTGAAACAGATGAGTGGAGGTGGAAAGGAAAAAAACACTAAGTGATCAAGAACAGTCTCTTGCTATCTCTACCCAAAATGGAGAGGGGGGAAGTATTAATTTCTTTTACACAGCATACAGTTAGAGATAACTACAATTAACATGCTAACACTCTGACTAGGTTTTATGTAGAAGTCTAAAATTTGCTGTTGTACCCAAGTGTTGAAAAAATAGTTGTTGCGGCTGTGCTGCCGTCCTCGTATCAGAAAAATAGAGCTTTGTTCCCCAAAATTATTCTTTTAAATTTTCAGTGATTGTTACTATACAGATTAATTTAAAATAGTCTTCATAGTAAACAGGAATTCATATTGATTATTGCAGCTCTAAGATTAGATCCTAAAATCTCTATGATGCTGTGATAGAAAGTAGCAGATAAGGATCTTTTCTTGTTTATGAAGCCATGCATAGGACCCCAGCTTTTCTCCAGCATCGACATTTAATATTTTATGTAGGCGAGATCACTAGTACCCTTAACAGCAGTCACTCTTTAGTCTCAATTAGAGCAGTGGTTCACTGCTAACATTACTCATGTTCCAGTCAGATTCCAATGAGCAAGAGAGGAATTAGCTGTAGTGACTTAGACCAAGGGTGTCTCTTCCTTGGTGTGTCACAAAGGCTTTCCCAGATATCAGAGGAAGATCAGTGAGCATATTTGATACTTCCACATTTGCATTTTCCCAACCTCCCAATTAATTTAAGCTCAGGGAACTTTTAAAATTTGTGGCTATTTAGGATCTCAATTGAAATACCTTATGAGCAGACTCCTTGCACCACCAAAGCCCTTCGTCAAGGATTTCCACAAACCTGCTGACACATGACAAACGAGCTTTTGTTGGTTCTGAACCACCCCTGGTTTTATGCTTTTTTTATTGCATGGGAAGAGACAGTGAACAACCAATCCTTATCTGCAGTTTACATGCAATCCTGGTCACTGCAACTCTACATAACTACTCTTACTATATATTTTATTCACTTTTGAAGTAAACAGAACAACGGGGTTGTATCATTAGATATTCAACAACCAAAGCAAGACAAAAATTATCTAACGAGCAAGACTAAACAGCATATAAATGGTTTTGTTGAAGCCTAAACTCTGACCTTGAGAAGGCACAAAAGCTTTTTAATCCACTGTCTTTAGTAGTGCACTGCTCTGCTACAGATATGCGATTGAATCTAGAAATGGGATATTCTGCTGACTTTCTAAAAACATCACATCTGCTGTCACATCCAACATTATTCTATAAAAAGGAAGGAGAATTACCTTAATGTCACCTAAGCTTGGCTTTTTTGTTTTTAGTGAAAGCTCTCCAAGCAACAGCTACATGCAGACCTGTAAAGCCTTCCCATTACAAACGCATTCAAGAGTAAAACTGCTACAAAATCCAGTTGAATACTGATGATACATAACTGATCTCTGACTTGCTGTCACCTGAAAACACTACACCACACAAAGTTTACACATGACATAACAGAAATGTGGTCTTTTGCATTAATGGAGGTTTCACACTACTACTAAATCACTTCATGGTAAAGAGGACCAAGTCCTAATACCTAGCCTGAAAGTTATGTTTGAATACTTTTTTTTTCTTCCAAACAAGCCGCACTATTCTATTTTGCATAAACATCGGGGTAAATTCAGCATTTGTATTCAGGTTGTACCAGAACACAGCAAGGCTAGGAAAAAAACTACATGATCTTTCTATAAGAGAATCCTGAAGATGACAGCACAAGGTTCATGATTATTCAATTTAAGAGGTATTATGAAGTTAAATTACTAAAAATAATTACTGATTTGAATTTAATATTTTTTAAAGTAAAAGTATGAAGAATCAAATAGAAAAGTTCCCTCCAGCAATATTTTGCAAGACGAAAGTATTTGGCTGAGTGTTCAGTATGTGATAGGAATATTTAGTTTTACACTCACAGCCAGACCTAATTTGATATTTATTCAACACCCACATTTGCAAGCAAGAATTCTGTTTATGTCTCCATGATGCTTTATTACTTTCGTATAGTCAAAGTATTTTAAGATTAACCATTACAAAAATTTTATCTTCTGCTTTAATATGAGAAAATAAATACTACAAGAAGTTGTGAGTAAATTTCTCAAATATAGAATAAAACAGACAAGTTGGCTTGCTGCCCATTACACTTCCACAGCTACTTTGTAGCTCAAAACGTGGTCCCTAGCTTCAGACTTTTTCTGCCTAAGGGAAAAACAGGTTTTCCAAGGCACTGTATTGGGGTTGTGTGTCTGGTTCTTTTTTGCTACTTTTTATCTACTTAGAAGTTTTTTTTAAGCTTGTGTGCTGAGTAATGTTCTAGCGAAGGAACACACACGTTGCAGCTTCTGGTCTTGTGTTTCCCTGAGGCTCTTCTCTTGATGGCTATACTGGTATCAAAAATTCAGAACTTGCTACGTCATCCCACACAGGATGAAAAAGCTGGAGATGCATTAATGGAAGCAATGGATTGCTGCACACGTTTCTCATTTAATACATTTAAATGGACTTAAACTCAACTTTGCCTAATTTGACCAAATATGTATACAGATGGTACCAGTGTTGTATGCTATTTTATGTCTGAAATTTTCTGAAAAAACAACTAAGTAGTACCACGGCTTAACAGACTGGTTTGTCTACAAAATACAGTTTGTTTTAAACCTGACATCAGTGATTCCGATCTAAATGTGAGAGCTGAGTAGCACAACAATATTACATTGAGTGGAACCACGTGCTGCACCAACTTGAGATAATTTGGAAATACGGTGCAAGAGCTTCTGCAACAAACCTGATAAATCCAGACCTGACCACTCAAACCTGCAGTTAATCTTCACAAAGCCAATGATGACATTCTGCAATATATCCTCCATGGTCTACATCACATTAGAACATTTTCAAGTAAAGTCTACTAGTGAAACATATGGATGATAAAAACAGACATACAACTTTCACTGAGCACTTATCCTTTAAATTTTCATAAGAAATAATATTTTATTCTACAATGGAGAAAAACCCCTGTAGAGAAACTTGCTTAGAAGAAAGTTGTTGGTTAAACACTGTAGAAAGAACTGCCTTGTCACCTTAATACTGTTACTACAAGATGGTGTAACAAACAGACCGCAAACTATACATCAACTGATGACATCAATGACATTATCTTGCACACATTTAATTTTTAACAGCCTTTTGTTTCTCACCCACAGCTAAAGAAATATTATAACTAGCAGCCCAAATTCAAAGTTTTTGCCAAAAATTAAGACAAACTGTTTGTACAAGTACATATGGGGGAAATTAAGATTAAAAAGCAAAAGAAAAGTTGTATAGAATATACCACTGTTACCAAACATCTTTTTTTTCTAGTTGGTAGAAATGATTCAGTTTAAAATACCTAGAGAATTTGATGTGCTCAGAACAAAGGCTATCATCTTAAGTGGTCATACACAATCTTCACACTGGTCATAATCATCCTACCCATTTTACACATTTTTTTCTACAAAGAAAAGTCACACATGTAATGAAATATGCAACCTCTGAATAACTTATCTTGTAGCAGTATGTTCTACACTGCTTAAAATTCTCATTCGAATACTCAAAATAGTTAAGATGAAGATAAGATAAAGTGGGTTTTATGACTGTACCATGTATATGAAGTAGTTTAGCAGTTTTAACATAGAAACAATTCTTAAGGAGTATTGTACACAATCTATACTCCCATGACCTATCTTGCCCTCTAGCCAGGTACAAGGGATTAGATGTTATATTTATCATCATGTTTAAATCAGGATGCTCTTTCCATGCATTTGCTTCCCAACTAAATCAAGTTTATTAAGGAAAATGCTAATTGATAACCCACAACTCCTTTTTTTTCCTCTGAATGAAAAATTAAAATATCAAAGGTAACCTATAAATATGCATTAATTTTATGTTGACAGCCAAATCAATATGTTCACTTCAATCAATATTTTACCCTGAGGGACTCTCCCTATTTATGACTATATGAAATCAATATATGCTGTTACACATTCTGACTGCTCACAGAGAAGCATAGGAATGATCTTTATTGTAACAACAAATTTCACGCTGTGACAGTTTCCTTTTTATTTACTGCAATAATTGAGCTGCTCCCCATTTTGCATTCTTGCATTCTTCGCAGTAATGCCAGTAAAAAGTATTTCTGTGATGTAGTACATAGATAACAAGAGGCTAAATTGGAGTACTTGGGAATCTAAAACAATAATTACAGAAATATTTGGAAATATTTCATAAAAAAATTACCAACTGCCAGTTGTTCCAGGTCTTAAACCCCTCTATTTTCATGGTAGCTTAGAACAGATTAAAAACTTAACTTTACAATCTTCAAATTAATTATACTATGATTTCTTCTTAACAGATCTACATGTCTGACTACTATGAATCTTATCTATTTGTTTCTTTATTCTTTTGATTTTTTGCTTTATGCACAATGCAGTGTTATAGTACTTTTTTCTTAATAGCAGGATTATTTTCTTTCTATTTTACACTTGTTCTGGTTTTATCTTTTTCAAGGTCAAAGTCTCCTCTCTAAGAAGCTGCTCTGGAGCCTTTTTTTTAATTTAACTATTTCTTCTTTATTCTTAATTCCCAGGCAGGTTTAAAATTCCAATCAGCCTGTGAAAAGCCCCATCCTAATAGAGTCTAACACACTGAATAAAGTTCACCCATCTAACAATACTTTGTTCTTGTTTATTTCATGAACCCTCCACAGAAAGTTAATTTTGCAGCCAATCTCATTAGATTCGTAAGTAATAACAACCAAAGATAAGAAAATAGAGCAAGATTTATACTTTATGATCTAGCTACTCCATGCTTCACTTAAACTACTACTCATTACCAACAGTTTGTTCCCATGTCACACAGCCTGCTTCATGCTTTACAGTAATGCATCCTCCACACAATGTTCGAGATTACTTTCTCACACTTTAATCAGTGTTGTGCTTTTCCACTATGAAATTTTAGTGCAACAACTATTATTACTATATCCTAGGGCAGTCAGAATATTGCCAGAGTTGGACTGACAATCCAACAAATCTGAAAATAACATGGGAATAAAGAGTCTGGTCTGTCAAAATCCACGACGTCATTTCCATTAGCTTCAAAAGAATCCAGATTTCCTTTCTGCAAGCCACACCCTGGCATTTCTCATACTTTTCTCCCATAAAGCTCCCATTCAGGCACGCACTTTCAGTATATCATAGTAAGTGCTGAACAACCTGCTAATTATCACACTCGGCTCCCCCTCAGAACCATATCACTCCAAATACAGGCTGCACATTTGCAAGAGCAGTTTAACCCTCTCATTCAGAAGTTAACTTAAACCTGTACCTACTGTTCACTTAAAGGGTCTTGACAAGATGCCCAAAAAAAGCCAAATATGGCAGTAGGGTAGAATCAGCGATGCAGACATAACACAGTGATACACATACTTATCTCTCGTATTGCCTTATTCAAAATATCCAGATTAGAGCATGGTTTAGCAGAAGTGGGAGCTATTCTTGCATTTCAAGCACCAGAATAAGGATGCACTTCTTCAATCAAAAATTGATCTCCCTACCTATACAAATACACTTCTCAATCTGTGTATCTTCAGCTAATTCACAGACTTGACTGTAAAACCCAGGGCTAACAGGGATTATTTAATTTTGATACTTACTTAATATCCCTTTTCATCCCCTTTTCTCCAGCATAGCATCTGATCAAGATACTTTCTCTGGTCAAGGAAGTACATAACCCATGTTAATCTGCCAGTATGGAACTACAACAATTTTGAGCAACTGAAGATTCATCTGCAAAAATCTGAGTAGTCAGTGTCGTGGTTTAACCCCAGCCAGCAACTAAGCACCACGCAGCCGCTCACTCACTCCCCCCCCCCCAGTCGGATGGGGGAAGAAATCAGGAAAAGAAGTAAAACTCGTGGGTTGAGATAAGAACAGTTTAATAGAACAGAAAAGAAG
>JAVJGG010000055.1:18310272-18347361 GCA_035590195.1 Aviceda cuculoides
AGAGATAATTATTCAAATTCCTGAAAGAACATACAATCCTACCCAATTATGATAAGGATTTGGCTCATTTCAGAATATGTAATACATGAAGAGTTTAAGAATGGTGCTTTCTGATACAGAAGACCCTGTCCTCTCTGCTAAATAGTGTTATAGATACACTATTCATATGTTCTTCATTATTACAGACAATTCCTCACGCTACCAGAATCAGATACAAAAGTACTTTAAAAATCAAAATAAGCAAAATTACACTAAAAAAGTTAACTTGACAGGATGAGTTCAAAGTGGGAATAAAATAGAAACATATCACTCCCATAGAAGCTCTAGTGTTCAACTCATCTCCCTGAAGCCCAAGCCTGCAGGGAGGAGGGTTCATCTCTTCCTAGTTGCATTTTAGCCACACAATTACGCTCACTTGCACATACAGGTATAGCCATAGTGCCAGACTTTACATAAATAATCTTGCACAAACACATAACATCTGTTTATAATATAATTTTAAGAGAATGTATAGGTTTTAAACAAACATTCATAATTCTGTATGTCTACCAGAAGAGTATATTTCCATAATTATAAAATACATAATAAAATGTTTTATTGAAGAAAGCACCGAAATACCCAGACCATAAAAGTTAATTCTGAGACAGATAGTTCACTGAATCTTAGAAGGACTGAAAGGTCCTTATCAGAAAATAACTATATTCTAAGGGAAAACATGCCCCTGTGGTCAAATCTTAAGGACTGTTCTAGTTCACAGTTTCTGTACAGTTAATGTGGTATTTAGTAGGTTTTTTTCAGTATGCAGTACAATTTTACATTGTTCCAAGCAGATCTTGTTCAATTAAAAGAACATAATTAATTCAATACACTCGACAATCATTTACATTTTCAGTAAATGAACATAGAAGGCAACTAAATTTTAGTTTTAAAACTAGAACAGCACCCCCTAAATGCAATATTACGTACCAAGCTGCATACATTTACAGCCATAGTCACACACACATGCACATACATACAATACAGAAACATTTAGCAGTTACTAAAGAGATATGCAAAATTAGACCTCAGATCTGTTATAAACACAAGAAGCAGGACTGCACATGTACTTGCAAGAAGTGTACTTCAACCTTTAAATTCCCACTTTAAAAAAATTACGATCACTGGGACGGGGTAAGTTTTCCGTTTCAACTGTCTGATCTACTGAAAATTAACTTCTCTGCTTTAAAAGATTATTTAGAAGCACTTCAAAGAAGCTATTAGCTCTTCAACAGTTTAGGACAGAAAGCATGGATTTTAGGATCAAATAATTTCCAGAAAAAACTGGAATCTTGAGATTTGCAAGGACACAACTCAAATCCTGTGTTTAGAGAAAAAAATAAGAAAAGAAAGCCCACACACTTTACAGCACAATCTATAGCCACAGACTTGCACAAACTTTACTGTAAAAACTAAATTGTCTCAAATCATAACTATTTCATTTAAGGTATTGAGAAGATTGTAAGGTATGTGGAAGAAGAGTGTCTGCTCCTTTAAGGGTATTTGCTTAAAGGCCTTTTCAATGCAAAAAGTAATGAGAAAGAGAAAGCCATGAACAAGAACATACTAAGACACAAACCTGATTGTAAAAATAAGGGAGACAGTAGAGAAAACTGAATTTGGTCAGTCACGTTAATTGATAAAAGTACATGGGAATGCTTATTTCAGTAAGGTTATATACAAAATAGAGACACAAACGTGACAGGCAAGAAGCAAGCTTGGTCAGTCACAATAACTGATGTGCTATGAAGAAATTACAGGCAAGCCAGGACTTTGCCACCGGTAAGAGCGTAAACTTGAGGGTCCAGGATATTGGGGGTGGGTGGTATGTCAGTGAAACTGTGCAAACTGATGGAGGAACGTGCAGGGGAAGGGAAGGGACAGAGGAGGGATAGACAGAAAGGGGTATAAAAGGCACTGGTCATGTGTAACCCTTACGTGACAAGGGGACTGATCTTTTTCCAATATGCCTATAGCATGACATTTGTAACCAAACTGCCAGAGCATTATACACCCACAAACAGGACCCATGCTAGTAAATTCTTGGGTGATTCGGAACAACTGATTGAAAAAATGTTTATAGAACATTAGAAGAGAAAGAAGAGATATGAAGTGCCTCAAGCTGCAGGGCCTGGTGACCAGAACTTGTAGTTCGTGGGATTAAAACAGGTGCTCACTAGAGTATGTACAAGGCAAGTGTAAAAGATCCCTTCCACCTATCAAACTGATAAGTGATATTGGCTGCAGAGCAGGAGGAAATCTAAGGGAAATCAGGCTAAGTCCAAGCTCTCTGCAAAGTGAGGCTTCACATTTGTTAAGAATCAGGTAGAAAAGGGAAATGCACAGTTGCAAAGGAAGAGCCTCAATTTAGAGATTTAAACCTGGTGGAGCCAAATAGTAGAACTGAGCATTTGAGTCAAAAACTCAAACGTGGTCTAAGCAGAGGACACTATCAGAAAACAAAAGCTGTGAAGAACACCTTCGATGAGCCATGGCTTTCCAAAAAACAATAAGGAACAGCTTGAGCCTAAAGTATCAAAGCCTACAATTTTTGCATTAGACTGGACAGCATGGTCATATCCTTATTTAACTAATTTAAAGCATTTAATCTTAAATTTCTACAAGCACAGGGTCTGTACTACACTGATCTGTCCCTGAAGCTGTATTCACTCAGACATCACTTGCAGATTTCCAGACACCCTGCGAAATTTAGCTGCTGTACTCCAGTAAGACTTTGTCTTCGCTAGCAATTCTTTATTAGCCTTTCTCCAAAAGGAAGTCTAGTCTTGATTTTATGCATCTTAAGTTTTATTTTCATTCTCTATTTCCAGAATCAGTCATTTTAGATCTTCAGAGCATGTATGTAGTAACATGTGCTTGCCGTTTCTGTAGCATAAACTGCTCTTTATTTATTCCTTGTATTACATGCTCAAGCTGTTAAATAAAATAGTTTTCTCTTGCTACCAAAAAGGTCTGGTATTTTGATAACACTATAGTCAACACTTAATATTCAGGAGTCAGGTAGGCTTTGGACAGCATATTAGATGAAACTTTAAACTGTTCTTAATTCCATGATGTCTTAGGAAGTGATGTTATTTCTTTGGAAAGCCTTAGCTCAAAGGCATTCCCATCGTTGCTGGGTACTGGGGTTTGGTTTGTGGTTTTTTTGTTGTTTTGTTTGTTTGTTTTTAAACATATCATCTGTTTAATTCAACACTAATTTTATTAAATTCTAGCAAGACTTAAAAATTCCACTGCTATACTTTAAAGGTCCCTGGGATAATCACTATTTTTCACACAAGTATTAGAGAACCATTAGGAGTCTCCTGTTTACAAGATGACTTTAAAAATTCAGTTCAAGGCTGAATGAATTCCAACTAGTTAAAAACAAATTCAGAAGAAACTGCAGTTCTGGTATTAACCTAGAGAAGCTGCACAATACCACACACCACCAGACTTCTTTAGGAGGTTCTGTCTCACCTATTTTAATTCCAGTAGGAAATAGGGGAGTTATCTTGGCCTCACAGCTTTATTTTGATAAATATATAAAAAGTGCTGTTTGACAGAATTTTAATCTTTAACGTGAGAAACAGTTTGAATTCAATCAAATTTCTCCAATGCTGTGGCATGGTTGCTACATTTGTGTAGGAATATATCCAATAATTCATATTTTACCACCTTGCCAAGAAATTTCTCCCTAAAAACACTTCAATTGGTCTAGATTAAGTAGAAGGGAAGGAAAATAATTGCAACCATTCAGAAAGTTTTACCCTGCTTTCAAGTCCTCCCCACATGTTTTGTCTTACACCAAGAAATCCATAGGATTTCAATGAAGTTGGCATACTCTTAATTTCCAGACCACTGAATTAATTTAGTTTCCACTACATTAAAATATTATCTCCACTAAATCAACTAGTTCACATTTAAACATTAAGAAAGGGGTTTTTCCTAGTTTAGGTGGTTTTACGAAATTCAGCTTTAAACAACCACATGAAGCAATTTTGTTTACTTTTTTGTCCATAAAATTTTTGCAACACAACTTTAAGTCTCTTCACCAAAAGAAAATACATTTCTTCTACTGAAAACGTCATTTTGGGTGACCATTTTTCTCAGTTAGAAAAATATTAAAGCCTTAATAGTAAAAAACTAGAAACAACAAATCTCAAAGTGTGGCTTATTAACAAATACATTCTACTGTGTTCAAAGTGCCAAGAAAAAAAAGGCAAATAGAAACGATATCCACATCAGGAAATAACCTACTAGCATTAACAAGATGTTCACAACCCACATGCAAGTAAAATGTCCAAGTACTACCATTGTCCATGAAACATGTACAAGAAAAGGGATATATATTATGTATTCCTCAGTTTAATATGAAATTATAGTCACAATAGCTTTGGAATCATGAAGAGCCTAGTAAGAATTTTTTTTTCCATTTAGAGTGCTCTAGAAAAGTAGCTGAAGATTAAATGCAATATCTACTCTTTTGGAGAAAAAAATGTTTTAGACTGCCAGAAGCTGCTGGCTGTTCCTGTAATCCCTATTCCTAGATTATCTCTGTAAAATCCAGAAACTAATAAGGACAAACATACCTTACTTACAAAGCATTCATAGCTTCCCTTAATTTTTCAAAGCAAGCCTAGTCTGAGGAAAAGCTTTCTACTAAATTCTCTACCTGTATGGGACAGAGAGGAAAAAAAAAAAAAAAAGAAAATCTAAATTTACTGCTCATACTTTAATGGAGCAAGTTTCACTAGTGTGACATGCAATAGAGAATTCTGAAGGTGAGAGGATCACCAGGACTCAAGAAGGTGTTATAATATCCTGGTAGTGACTGCCTGCAATGCTGAATTCTTCTTCCCAGGCAGCTCCATACGTGTATTGAACTGAAAGTAGGGCTGAAACTGTGCAAATGGGAAACTTCCTCAAAGAAGGAGGTCTGTGCACTATCCATTTATCCTTACCTATATTTTAGTTCATTTCTCAACAACTCAGACTGACATGTAATAGATTAGAGAAGGGATTCCCCCCAGCCAGTATATACTGACATGGTTTGAGTTTGTTTCATTGTGAAGATTTTTCCTATTATGTAGAAAAGAACTTTAAAGCAAGAAAACTTTTGGTCTCCTCTTCTATGCTTCCCTCATCACCTTCCAAATCATTTATTTACTTTTGATAGGGCCAGTACTTATTGCCAAGTCTGTTCCTTAACGCTTTTTTCAAAAAAGTCCTCCTTGCTTCCTGAGCAATCAGCACAGCTTCGTTTAAATATCTCCAAAAGTTCAAAATGATGCCATAGGCCATAACTGCAGTTACGGCTCTGTTTTACTTCCACAGGCATCTTTGGGATAAACCCTGATTATTTTGTATTTTCAGTGAGGCATCACTGTCATCACCACTGATGATTGCTGGGACACAAACACTGGAACTTGCAGAGAAAAATTATGTTCAGGTTATGATGTGTGAATTATCTAATAGTCAAGAAATAAGCAGTCGCACTCAGTTTTGTTCTTAGATCATGTATTGTATACTTCTGTCACTCCTAAGCTCTTATTCCACAAAATTGCTATTTATTCTCTACTTAAGAAAATTCCAACACAGATTTTGGCAATGAATATATAAAAAAAAGAGATAAAATAAGACACATCATATATTAGAATAATACAAACTGCATGAAAGAAATAGCCATTCTTATACAAAATTATCAAAACATTTGAAACATTAGAGGTGTCATTTTCACAGAAATACTTGTCTTCCATTTTGCTTCTATATTCATACTATCAAACAGCAGCAAAATCCCTTTTGCTGCCTGTTTTTAAAGCACCCTTTACTACTACTCTGTAAAAAGAAAAAAAAGACTATGGCCACAGCCTATTTTATTGTATATCAGAAATTATTTTCTGAAATCTAAATTGCAGGAATTCACAAAACACCTGAAAGGCATCAGTCTACACTGGTTCTCTTCCCTGTTTTCCCTTTCATTAACTTCAGCAAAGACTTTTTGACAGTGATCAGCTACAGTATCCAATCAACCATTCGCCCTCTCCCTTTCAGAAGTCTGTTGAGAATATTTTCTCCTTCCCTCTCCATTTCTCACTTTCCCAACAGAGGCACTCTGCTGAAGCACCAAAATAATTACATCGTTCAAAGTATAGAACAAAAGAGGTAAAAAGCAACAAAAAGATCAAATGCACGCCAACACACAAGCAATCAGTAGGGTCCCACAACAGCGTGACATTCGGGAATATGTAAGACAAGCTGCTCAGGTTCTCTCAGATTCAGTCTGTCCACGTAAGAAGAGAAAAAGAGTTCTTTTCTATGAAGAATTTAACAGCCTATAAGAGTTACAGTGAACAGTTTAAGGAAAACACACTTTCAGACACCCATCAAGCATAGCAGGAAACACTTGTGGCAATAATTCAGATGATCATCAGCCCAGATGCAGGCCCAGCGCACTGAAACCAGTTCAGAGCCCAACAGCAGTGTGTGTCAGGCCTAAAGGTGCACCTAAACTCAACATCCCATCCCTTGTTAGCAGCAACAGCGGTTAAAATGACTGAACAAAATATCAATACTCAAACAAATATAAATACCAAATACTTGCAGAGCAGTATGTCCCCACAACCACATCTTTTTGATATCACATGATTTCAAAACTGTCTTGACTAGTGCTTATTAATACCTTTTTCATAAACGTAGACTAAACTCCTTTTTCAAGAACTTCTCTGAGCACTTCACAAACTGATCTGTATTTTTGTTAGTCACAAGGCACATGACGACAAGGCAAGATACCAAGTTTCATCACTTACTGGAAAAGGGAATACCTTTTATTTCAAGTTTTTACATCAGTTTTCTTTTGATGCCCTTTACTACTTTCTCTGTAAGAAACAGAAGCCAGGCAATACTTTATTTCTCTTTTCTGTTTTCTATTTTTTTTAAACTCCAATATCTTTGAGATGACACACTGAACTATGCTGCACAAACTTTGATGCAACATGACTCTGCAGTTGCATGATTAGGTTTCCTGCTTTGTCCTTTACTCCCTGCACAACTGCTAGTAACATGTTATTTGCTTTTTTCTTGCCAGCTGAACTTTGATTGTATATTAACTCTGGCTCCAAGCAACTTCAGCAGGAAAAGACCTACATTTCCTGATGGGCAAAAGCCAATTCAGAATCAGTCTGCCGACAAGCACGGTTCAAGTTCTCTCGTTCATTGCCTCCTCTTGCCATCTTTTCGACCACCTCTTCAGTGTCCAGTGATAAAGCACTGAACTCCTACCCGTCTCAGCTTTAGTTTTCACTACCTGAAGTAACTTGTGCTACCAGCAAGGTTTGCTTGTCTTGTTTCTCCCTTCCCTTCAGACAGTTTATGATGCTGATGAGCTCAATGGAACCACAATGGCATAGGTAGCTCATTGTCACCACAAGGTATTTCTTTCTACCCTCTACTTTCTCTATTCTGGCCAGTTAGTACATAAAAATGAAGGGTTTTTGAATAGATTGAACTACAGGGATTTTGTTTTTAATGGCAATTCGCAGCGTCAGCTAGATTACCCTCATTGCACACTCAGTGACACCCGAATACTCTGAAACACTGCAAGGTACAGAATTGAAAGAACAGACAATTAATACATTTTACCTTCATCCTAAACTGATTTTTAGTCAAGGTTATTTAATATATCTACACTGGAGTGAATATATTGAAAAAAATTCTCTTTAATCCCACTTTGCAGAAGACAGGCAGAAAAATCAGCAGTTTTTTTAATTGGGAGTAGAATTTGAAGGGAAATAGCAATCAGACTTCAACAAAACCTAGTATTAGAAATTTGTTTTCATTCATTAGTATCTGTGCTCAGAGAAGCTTTGCAAATGCTTTGCTATCGCTGCAGAAAGGTCTACAAGTAACCTAAAGAGTATAATCCCTTTACAAAGTCATTCAAAAAATCAGAACAGCAAGTCACACAAACTGCTATACTCCAACTCAGAAATGTGCAGAGGATGAGCAGATAAACAGTTGCACAGCTGAAAAACACATCTATGTTGACTGCATTTTGATACAGACTTTAAATATGCCCATAATTAAGACTCCCTGTTCTATTGCAGCAATATTAACCATTTGATATAACATGGCTCTAAAGGAGCACATCATGCCCACAACTGAACCAGTGGCCCATGCTTTCTGCCAAATACCATGGTCCTTCCATACCAAGCCACCATCTTCTAATCCAAGTTCAGTGACTTCGAAGTGACCTCGGCGTGAATCAAAGGATAGCACTCAAACCCTCTTAACTCACTACATAGTTTAGATTGTGAGAATGATTTTTAACTCTTTAACCAACACTAACTTGTTCTAACAAGTACATACATTTTCCCATGAATGATATGCAAATCGTTTCTGTTACTTAGTACTTTGTGTTATCCACGCTATTCTGAAGCCAAATTTAACAGCGAGTGAAGAGGGTTACAGAAATATGGAGCTTTTACCCTTTAGCAAGGTTGAGTAACTATCTAGTTACAACAATTATCAACTTTATTCCTTGTTATGCTCAACAAAATAAGAATTCAAAAACCTAAAACTCAGTTCGGGATCCGCAGGTCTGAAAAACAAAAGTCTAGATTTTAGATGAAAAGCTTTTCCATGCTATCTTTTTAAATACAAATGTGTGTGTGTTTATGTATTTATCTACACACAGATGTTTACATGTAAATATGTGAGATTTGCAAGAATGAAACCATTGTGGACAGTATTTTAGCACATGAGGCACTGAAGTTGTCTGATAACTCCAAAATCCCTTGCATCAAAAGACGTCACTCTGACAATAAAACGCTTTCCCTTGGTGCAGGTAGTATGAATATCAAATATCCTGTCCCTTGGTACAAAATACTATGAGCACTCCTTGCATAGTAGGCTACCCATCTAATTACTCTCACACAGATGCTCAAGCTAAGGCTAACAAAAAGGGAGAAAAGTGACTTCTGGTTTCTCCACACTCTATGATGGCAAAGTTCCCTGCCACAGCTGCAACACTACAAGATTAAGAGAAGTTCCACATGCACCTTTTTCCAGGACACGCTAATTTACAAAACAGAGGGAGGAACCACTGGAGTGCCCTTGAAGGATACTTTTCCACAGGCATCCCCTCCCATAACCCTGACTTTAGATACTCTTCACAAACTGGTATACTGCACAGCAGCCCTGGTATCTTCAAGGTCTGCATTCACATCCTCCAATAGGGTTCCTAGATTTCTGGTGTCTCACGTGGATATGGTATTTCTTTTTGTTCCTCAACCTCCTGCTTAAGTGAACCATAAAAGCCATTAAGGGCTTCCCACACATTCCCTCCTCCCAACAACCCCACCTCTTGCACTGGAAAAATGAATACTGGCGTATAGAAATGGGAAACTGAGTTCACTGGCTAACAGTTAAGTCAAACAGTAGAAACTAAGGGAGTAGCAACTTTTGAGAAGAGCAGGACATGAAATGCATGTGACCCTTTTTTTTTTTTTTATTTTCCCCACCCATGGACAGATTAGCAGTCATCACCTCACCAACATTTTGATGCATTTCTACTGCATGTTGAAAAATAAACAGGGGAAAAAAAAAAAACAAAACAGTATCACTTCACATATAGCCTTGTTAACAGTTAAGTCAGCAATGCATTGGAAATGTGAATATCTTTCAAAGCAACTAATAATTTACCTTCCGAGTCAGGTCAGGTGCAGCTAGTCTTCATCATTTTCAGTGCTCTGAATACACTGAGCAAGAGAGGGAAAATGGTTCCCAAGAGTAACATGCACTAAGAGAATCTATTCCCCAACATGCTGTCAATGCAAATAATAGCTACTACATATGTAAAAAAGCTTTATCTTTCATAATACTTTTTTGTTCAACTGCAACTGCTCTGTGGCATTCTAAAACTGTTCTTTCCTAGCAAGTCCTTGTCCTGTGAAAGGCTTCTCTAAGGCATGACTTACAGAAATGAAAAGTTAGAAATGACTACTCTGAAATCAACTGAATCACATACTTGTAAAAGTAGAAGTTGTACTAAGGAATCTCAGAGGAACACCGATATAAGCAAAGCCAGTTTAGCATAACTTTACAGCATTCCATGTATTCTTTGCAATACAGTTAACAACTAGTTTTCCCAGGACAGTAGAGTCCATTTATGCACTTGTCTCCCTGAAAGCTCTTAAGTTGTACTTCTAAATACCATACAACTATATACAACTAATACAACTGTAGGTATTAGGAAATTGGATAATGGCTATTCTTCCCTGGCATTGGGTAGCTGAGAAAAATTGCTATATGTTGCATATTCTAAAAAGGCTTTAATGAATAGAGACACTCACATTGCTAAACTTCTGTATGCTTTTGCATATTTAATAATCAAAAAAATAAGATGCTCACCAAGAAGAGATGGCTCAAGTTCATTTATAAACAGGCTTACAATCCAAAATGAAGTGTTTCAAAAAGAAAATAAAAAAAAAACCACAACAACAAAAAAACACAGTTACTCCATGGCCCTCAAATGATGTAGTTCTTTAATGACTCAGAAAACATTCCTGTCAAAGCCAGCTGTGTAAGAGTGATCTCCAGATGCTGTAAGCCTTCAGAACTCATTACAGATATTTCAGTGACAACTCAGAATACTCACCTTCTACCCGAGGTACCTGCGCAGGCATGCCTCATTAACAGTCAACTCAAGAGCAATCAGCCACTCCTGGATCTATTTTACAATCCTTATTCTACAGTATGTTCATACTTTTCTTTCTCCACCATACCTACAAACCTATATATTAACAGGCTTTATCTGCTTCAACTCCTAACACTAGAAAGGATACTCTTGCCATACACCACAGGAAAATGGAAACTGGTTTTGAATTTTGGCAACGTATTGAAGTTACATTACAAACTGTACAGAATGCTAGAAATCAACATTTTCCAATTACTCTTCAATTAACTATATATATTTGCAGCACCTAGTTTGTTGCAGTTATCTTGAGCGCTACTGAAAAAGACCTGCCACAGAAGCTCATGGACATAAAGTCTATCCACTAGCTCTAATGTGCAACTTTGTTCTTTCAAAATCTATACCTAAATCTTCTCCTGCTGAATTAAGTCATTACCTTCTTAGGTTTGTTGAAAGTGAATTTTGCACAAGCTCCTTTGCCCTCATCGTCCATGCTATCTCTCCTACCTGTCATCAGGAAGAGTTCCCTCTGAACTGCTTGGTTTCTGTTTTCATTCAGAGAGACTGAGCTGAAGTGATCTCCTCTTTGAGAGCAGCTCTCAACAAACTCCCTCTGAAACACAAGAATTTAGTCTTTACGATATACCCTTTCCTATGATCACCTGCGATATTTACTCTAGCTCATTGCTAGCTAACTAGTTAGTGGATAATATGATAAGCACTAATACTGTAACAAACTGTGCTGTTTTGGCTGGGATAGAGTTAAATTTCTTCATAGTAGCTATCATGAGGCTGTTCTGGATTTGTGCTGATAACAATTTGATAATACAGAGATGTTTTTGTTACTGCTGAGCAGTGCTTACCCAGAGCCAAGGCCTTTTCCGCTCCTCACCCCACCAGCAAGCGGGGGGGAGGGGGGGGCACAAGAAGTTGGGAGGGGACACAGCCAGGACAGCTGACCCCAACTGACCCAAGGGATATTCCAGATCATATGAGGTCATGCTCAGCATATAAAGCTGGAGGAAGGAGGAGGGGATGTTTGGAGTGATGGTATTTGTCTTCCCAAGTCACCGCTACACATGATGAAGCCCTGCTTTCCTGAAGGTGGGTGAACACCTGCCTGCCCATGGGAAGTGGGGAATGAATTCCTTGGTTTGCTTTGCCTGCATGCGTGGCTTTTGCTTTACCTATTAAACTGTCTTTATCTAAACCCACAAGTTTTCTCACTTTTACCCTTCTGATTCTCTTCCCATCCCACTGGGGAGGGGCAGGGGGGAGTGAGTGGCTCTGTGGGGCTTAGTTGACAGCCGAGGTTAAACCACAACACAAACTCAAGGTGTTACACAGAGGATTATCATCTGTTTAGCCTTAAGTGACTTAGAAACATTTTTGCCAGAACTGCATCTGTTCACTGCATAAAGATGAGAGGGGAAAAAGTTATGCTCTCTTTCTATGTTTAAAATATCCCTCACCTCACCAGCAAGTTCACTACTTTTGTCTATTTGTAGGCATCTTCAGCAGAAAAGAACAGGATGTATTCATAAAGAAAAGCAAACACAGGAATACAGCATTTGTGGGAATCAGGCTTGATACCAGAAAAAGAAAACCTCATTTTCCCAAGTACTTAATGTGAATTTGTTGTTGCCACCTTACCCCCCCCATGCTTTCTGTACAGCACTAATATTCTAGTACATCCTTTGTTACACACCACTGTAACAAAGAGTGCTGATAGGGAAGACAATGAAGCTTCCCAAAATTGTGTTGCCATGCATAAACCTTAAATCTGATTATTACCCTAAATTTATTTTTACCTTGATTCATCTTGCTTCTTGCTCTTGCCTGCAACAGAACAGTCAGAAGGCAGCTGCTACAGAAAATCATTGTGGCTACCATCAGCGGCTAATTGTTTCTGGCACCAGCTTAAGTTTTCATGGATTTACGAAGGGGCATGAAGCTGCAACTGGACTCCACATTGTTTGAGGAGAAAGGAGTAACGTGTTCCTGAAAACTTCCACCAATAATCCCAAGATCCTCCTCCCAACATTTCTCCTGCAGGTTTCTAAACTGAAACAGTAGAACATCAGGTAAAACTGTGGAGACAGAAGTATATAGCCAGACATACTAAAAACCCCACAGTCTGAGTCTCTCAGAAACAATCAGCAAGACATGTTAAGTTGCAGCGTTCTCTGTTGTCCAGCCAGGCTTTATAGAGAACACACAGAAAACCAACACAACTGTTCTGGGTTCCCCCCCTTCAGTCTTACCTTTCCCTTTTTTCTCATGTTAATTCTTTACTGCAGAAAACCTTCATTATAGTTTTCTTAAAATAAATACCTCCTGATAATGGAGAAGTGTAAAAGGAATTCCATTGTTTTTAAAAACAAGGTACTATTTTGTCAATACAATGTTTTGGTTTCAAAGTCACTGCCAACTAGTTAAAAATAACTCATCAATAGACACATTCCAATCTCACTGCAACTGTGCATCAGGAATTAAAAGTCAACAAGACCCTTCTTCAATAATTTACTGCTAAGAATAAAAGTGTAAGGGAACATAATAAGAACCCATCAACCACAATTTTCTGTGGTTAGCCGACACGTCATTTAAAAACATGGCAGAGAACAGACAGGCTTTAATGCAAGAAAACTTCCAGTAGCTACATGGTAAGCATGCTAACCAAGGACGTGAAAAAGGACTCGGTCTTTGAAAAGCTCCATGTCTGATCCAGTTAAGATCAGTATTTTCTTTTCTAGCTGCAGCTGAAAACAGAGTACTTCTTCATAACTGCTTGTTAATCCCATTTGAAGACAAAGTAGTAATGTTTCAAAAAACCTGAAGTTTAATTTCATACCATCTAAAAAAATAAAAAAAATAAGAGTAATACAGAGCCTGTTGCCAGGCAAATTCAAGTTCTGGTACTTATTACATTTATTATGTCAAAACCATTAGGCACGTTTTAATTGTGTGATTAGTAGTTTAGCACAGTTCTTATAAGTTATTCTATATTGTTTTAATGCAATAGTATTTTTTAGGAGGGGGGATTTTTTTTCCTGGAAGGATCTGATCTAGACATTCTTTCACCCTGCTCACAGCTGTTAAATTTCTGAATTCGTGAAACAACTAGGAAGCTTTCTATGAAAATATGTTTTTCTGTTTCAATAAAAAAAATAGCAGAAAGAAACAAGACTTTACAGACTGTATGACTAAATTAGTATTTTGCCTGCAATGACAGGAATACCTCCACAAAAATAACATTTTATATATAGAAAAGTAAAGGAATCAGAGAAACATCCTAAAGTCTTCTTTCTAACAGCATATTCTGGCATTCAGCCTCTTTGAGATATGTAGGAAATAGCCTTACCAATGCGTTTAGTGGGACTCAATGAGGAAGCAGATGCCCAGGTACACAGCACTTATTGCTAAATCAGAACTGCAGAGGGTGCATTTTTTCCAGGGATTTTTCAGTTTTAAAAAAAGAAAACATGTAATGCTTTTGGTTCTAAAAAAAAACAAAACAAAAACACCAAAAAACAAACCACCACACAAAAAACCCTTAATCAGAAGGAGACAGATGGTTTCATCCCTTACTTTAAAAATAATTAACAGAAATAGTTCAGAATGTAGCTCCTAAGAATCAAATATCTAAGAAAACTAGAACAGACTGAATTTCTTTGCAATTTGCTCAATGTATGTCTTCTCAAACATCTATTGCTTAGTGAAATGAAGTACTAAGTACACAAAAAATGAATTTCCTTCCTGCATACAGAATAAAGGAGCATATGACCAAACTGTAACTACTTACATAGTGTGTAACTTAGGAATCTAAACCAGGATTTTAGCTTTAGGATTTCTTGGACTATCTGGAATTCAGAATTTTGAAAGATTTTTATGGAACATTACACAGACTGAGTTTTTGTTCTTCTACTCACGCTGTTATAATTCCTTAAGAAGTAATCATGAACGGGAATCTCACAGTTACATTTGAAAATTAATTACTACACATCTCTAAGTTTGTAAAGATGGAAGAGAAGCCACATTCATTTTTGCCTGTCTGGCTAAGAAGCCATTTGTAAAGCAACAATCCTTCTAAATAATACTCAGGCATTGCAGATTAGACCCTTTGGTTTTTTAAACACACCTCCCCCCCCCCCAAACCACACGTTTCCCTGAAGACTACATGACCACGCATACAGAAAGGGAACTCCGTGTTCTGCAACACAAACTGGTCACACCAGTTCAGCTGTCTTACAGAAGCCCGTGTAGCCCAGCACTGTCCAGTGAGAAACTATGTGACTCCTTTGCTCTCACTCACCACCAAGTTTCAGACAGGTACATCATTACAGTTCCAGAGCAGGTCAGTTCCCCAAACTTAAGCTTTTTATTTTGCATCCTTCTTGTTTTTATTATGATGACCCATCTTACTATAGAAAAGACAGCATTGTAAGCCCCAGATTCAACAAAAGGAAAGAAATGAATCCTCTTGCTGACAAGCCTGACTGCAGCATTGCAAAGCTTATGAGGGTAGGAGTAAATTAATCATGCAGAGATCCATGCTGTCATGGCTAGAAGCTTTTGGTACCTGAGGTGGCTCAATTATAACTAGTTAGAGCATCTCCCTACTACACTCTGTTCTGACATGCAAGCGTGCCAAGACACAGCAAAGAGGTTTCTTATACAGTGAGAAATCATAAAAGGATGCAAAGACACAAAGTTACTCAAATTAACAGGAAAGCTTAGAACTGACCTGAAAGAAATCAAGTCTCCCAGCAACACAAATTGATCCACTATGTAAGGCATTTTGTGCACCTAAGCCAGCTGCTGGTCTCCAGAGTAAA
The DNA here is from genome assembly GCA_035590195.1 of Aviceda cuculoides. Classification (NCBI taxonomy): domain Eukaryota; kingdom Metazoa; phylum Chordata; class Aves; order Accipitriformes; family Accipitridae; genus Aviceda; species Aviceda cuculoides. Next base: position 18,325,837 of record JAVJGG010000055.1, read on the forward strand.
TCACCCTTTTTTATAGATGTGAGTACAAACCTATCACCTTGAAGAAAATTCTTTCCCTTTCTCCATCTACTTATAAAACAACCATATGCCTCTCCTGCAACAACTTCAACCAAAGGAGCATAATACAAGTGGCACAAAGGGAAGAACCAAGAGAGACATGCTCACTATTAAAGATTAACAAACTGCTAAAGACTTTACCTCTACAAACACCCTCAAATTGAAGGCCCTACAATTTCAAGAAAATAATGGTATTTCAGAAAAATAATGATAAATATGGATCACTGTCCATCACACTGCCAATCATTAAATTCTGCTTTTTATAAGTCTACTTGGTTTTGCCCTTATCTGTGGATTTAAGCACTTTCCAATTTAAACTTGACAAATGAATAATCTGTGATCCTTCATTTAGCTAAAAAGTTATTCTGGTGTCTGTTTTCTTACAGGACAATCCTATAGCTTGATACCTATACTCAAAGTTAATTTTCAAAAAGGCATCACAAATGTGCAATTTAAACATGACAACCAAATATAACTGTTTAAAATCAACTCATAATTTTAATGAGGCTGTATAAAGACAGTATAGTCAGCAAAGTGAAATTAAAGCAACTACCGAGTCTTCTTTAGAAGGCTATTTTGTATGTAAAACCAAACCAAGTTTCAAATACTAAGCACCGTGCTTAGTGGCAACCTGGGAAGTACAGGAATGATGTCAGTGCAAGAATGATATCTAGCAGGGGTATAAGGAGGTGGGAGGGGGAAGAAAAGACAAACTTTTTTCTTTTAAGGGATTATGCTAACAGTAGTGGGCAACATGACATCGTCATTCTTGCTGCCTAATCCTTTGTGGAAATCATAGAACGGTTTGGGTTGTAAGGGAACTTAAAGATAGAGTCCAACTTCTCTGCCACAGACAGGGACATCGTCTACTCAAAACCCCATCCAGTCTGATCTTGCACTTTTGCAATAGTGGGGCATCTACCACCTCTCTGGTCAACCTGTTCCAGTGCCTCGATACCTTCATCATAAAAAAAAATAAATAAATTTCTTCCTTATGTCCAATCTAAATCTACCCTCTTTTCAGTTTAAAACCATTGCCCCTTGTCCTGTCACTACAGGCCTTAGTAAAAAGTGTCTCTCAGTCTTTGTTATTAGTCCCCTTTATATATTGAAAGGCCACAGTAAGATCTCCCCAGAGCCTTCTCTTCTCCAGGCTGAACAATCCTAACTCTCCCAGCCTTTCTTCACAGGAGAGGTGTTCCAGCCCTCTGACCATTTTTGCAGCCCTCCTCCGGACCTGCTCTAACCACGTCTTACTTGTACCACGGACCCCAGAACTGGATGGGCTACTCCAGGTGGGGTCTCACTATGATTAGGTAGCTAAAGGGTTTAGTCAAGGATGTTTGCTATCAGCACACCTTCCTAACAGACTCAAAACCTCTTTAAGTTTCTTTCTGCTTTCATTCTCACAGTATAAACAACTGGATAGCAACACTAACTTCCAGGCCAAAATTCTCTCTTACCCAACATTATAAAGGTACCATTTCAGACAACTGTAAGGGTTTCTTATTAAGACAGACAGACACTTATGCTCATCAACTACTTGTGAGTTAAAGCCTTCATTACATTTAAGGACAATTCTATTATAAGTTAGTTCTGCATTAATGTACAGATACGGTACTTAAGTTTGTTGGTTTTAATCAAAAGTATTATTTCTCTCAAATACAGCAAAAATACCTCCGCACATTCTCCAGCTGCCTCAGTTATAAGGTCCAACATACTCTCTGGATGAAAGCTCTGTAATTCACTTGTGACAGCCTATATGAAACAAATGAGCTATGAAGAAATGCCCTCTATGATTATGAGTACCAGGTATTTAAAATATTTAATTGGAAAAGCCTATCTTACTCCATTGGCAGGGATGAGTGAAGAATGATATTCAAAAACAGCCAGAGATCTAAATTTGTTCCAAGTTACACCAACAAAACAATTCCAAAGACTCAGAATAAATCAGCAGTACAGTCAACTCATTCAAATCACTTTGTAACAAATACAGTGTTGATAGAGCATGATTCCCTGGCACTAAGTGGAGGCAGGTTTTATTTAAATTTTGGGTATCGGCCAGCTTGTTTATACTGCTCCTGTAGCATAACCACATAGTGTTTTGGAGGACACACCACCCCTCGTTAAGATATCCTGCTGGAGAAGATTATCATTCACTGAAACCTATGGACTTCTGAAGATGAACTTCTCACCAAATGAGAATCTGCCTCAAAACCCATAGGAGAATCATGTACAGTATCTTTCTTATATATTTAAACATTTATGGGCAATAGAAGGAATTCTGAAAAGCACTAAAGTTTCAGTATTTTATGTCCAGAGCCATGACAGAGGCTAGTAGCCTCTTCTCCCAGCAACACAGGTCTAAAAATTGCTGTTATATACTGCCCTATCATTACAGCTACTCAAATCTAATTTAGAGTTCCACTACTACTTCTACTGCAGGTCTCTTTTTTTCAGGTTTACAATTTCTTCAGAGCTTTATTTCAGCATACTTAAAGTCCAGATGCTGTAATTCTCGGGAGGCCTTTACTCTGTTTCTTTTTCCTCATCAGTATCATTTGCAAGAGGCTTTTTACCATCTTCTCTTGAAGACACACGCACACAAAAATTAAGCAGCTCCTGCTAGCATTGCTACACTTTACAGCTCTTCAGAAGGAATTATTTATCCTTGTCCAGACAGTAAAAATCAGAAAGGCAACGATTTGTTTGTTGGATAGCAACAATTAAGGTTAGGGATAACATGCAAAATTCAGACTTGCAATACTGAATAATTAAAGTTATACTGAAACTTTCTCAAAGCACATGTTCATTAATGTTTTATATCTAAAATACTGCAGAAGGTTTTATGGCCATCAAGGAAAGAGCTTTTTGGGGGTGATGGAGATGAAGTGTTATTTCTTCCAGCCACACAGTTTCCTTTATAGACCCTGTAAGGAGTCTTTGGTTTTCTCACCAAAGCAAATCCAAGTAAAAAATGCTGATGATTCCCCTCAACTTGATTTAGCTTTGGGTGGAATCCCTCAAGACTGGCACTGAAGATGGCATGCCATGTGCCTTGCTCGGCCATAACAGACCGAACTTCACTATGGACACCACAGCTTTGAATACATACCTCTCTGCTGTTTCAGTAACTATGAATTAGTGGTAAGCTGTGAAGCCTCTGAGTAGTGTTCAAATATCAACTGACAATAGAGAGGTCCTATGAGGACTCGCAGTTCTTCAGCTATTTTATTTTTTTCTTATAGCCCACTGAAATGAAACCATTGGGGTTAATTTTACTACAATTACACATGCAGATACAAACCTTTATAATATATGTGTAGTTTCAACCTCTGAATTGGGTACTGACTCCCTTTAGAAGTGCTACTTGGGAGAAGGTAGGGGGAACATCTAACCATTACTAATCCCTTACAATTTCTTAAAACCCACAGGCTTTGTAAGCAAGAACTACTACATACTTAATAGCAAATCACTTTTATCGCTATTAGACTCACACCTCTGAAATAAATGGGTATTTATTGTGTAAAGGTTAGCATCTAATTTATTAAAAATAAAAGTAATATTTCATAAAAGGGAGCCAATTCCCTAGGATGGTCAGATAAAGCCTAATAGATAAACTTAGTTATGAAATTTCTTAAGTTCTTAAACCAGAAGGAATAAGCAAATTCTATTGTAATGAGTTACAGATGTCAGCAGCACTTCTCACACCACCTTTTCTTGCCCTGAACACCCAGCAGCAGCTTTTGTAAACTAAAGTCATGCCTTTATTTGCCAGTAACACAAAACCCCCTAAATCTAGTGTCTTATTAATTGGTCACTGCAGTAACTGAAATAAGTGTAAGAGGCAATGGCATGTGTATGCAAGCAACCAATTAGTACTCGACCTTATTTATTAGAACTATTTTGTGTTACTACTGTTTTTAAACTTTTTCTATTATTTAGAAGCACTTTAAAAATTAGAAGAAAAACTAACAGGAAAAAAAAAAAGGGGCAATATTGTTCCTATGTATTTATCATGGTGAAATTTGTAACAGCATCAAATTTTCCAGCACCACAAAGGTATCTCAAATAACTAGAGGACTGGTTAGCACTTACTCTTACATCGTGTGGATGAGTTATTAAAATGCAACTTGCACAACACAAGATACTTTATCCTATTGATTAACAAACCTTAACACACAGCAGAATGCCTTTTTTTTTTGCACTGTATTTAAAACACTTGTAAATCAGTTGGAGAAGCATAATTCTGCACGTTGACATGGTCACTGTAATACTCTTATAACCACTTGATAAACAGTGCTTATTATCCCAAAGACAATGTTGTTCTCCAATACAACAATGCTATAAATAATGCCAAGAACTCTGATACTAAAGATTACTTTCGCATTAAGCAGAATCTAAATGCGAGAAAAAAAATGCAGTATATGTAGAACAGTAATCAGGAGCTATGGATAGCTTGGGGAAGATTTGAATTTTTAACAAGTGGTCTTCAAGCAAGATCTTCACCAAGGCAAATTCATCTATCCAGCCCTAAAAAACCCCCAATCAACCACCAAGTTAAAAAAAACAAAAAAACCCCCCAAAACAAACAAACAAAAAACCCAAAAAAACCCAAAACCAAAAACGCAAACAAACCCCACCACCTAGCCAACTTGTGTTACTATCACTCAGTGGAAGGCAGAAAACAGTATCTTCAGTGTGATTTACTAGCATATACTTGTATAAGTGTTCAGCCTTGTAGCTGCAAGTTCCACAGTTGGACTCTGATGAAGTCACTAGATGCTGGTTTTATGGCATTGGGAAGTCTGGTTACCTCACTGCATTTTAGGCTGTATTTTATACAAATCCAAAGTGTAATTAAAAAGACTATGAAGAGCCATTCAGGAAGAAGACATGCTTAACACTTCTTGAATTCTACCTTTTGCATTACAGATTTCTGAATGTTACCAAACCGTTGAGCAAATACAGTAATTAGAAAGTTAAAAGAAAGTATGAGTGTGGAAATGCTGTTTAACCTGAAGTTTTTCTTCATGAGCCTTTTAGTGTATGATCCATAAGGCTAGTGCAAATGGTATGGGACTTTGGCCACAGCTTCTTACCTTTATGAAAGGGAACAGAACAGTCAAGTATGTAACTCTGGATAATATGAAAGCATGTTTGACAGCACAGAGTACTGTATCTGTATCCACAAAGAGAAGCACATAAAAGTAGATGACCGACACAGACAGTCTGAGATATCCAGGAATCAATGTTTCAAGACTCAAACACAGAAAGGAAGTATACGAAAGGTGAACAAAGGGACAAGTAACCTGAAAGGGACACAGAGACACCATCTGTGCATGCAGAGATTTGATTAGAAAAGCCAAAGCCCACCTGGAACTCCATCAGGTGAGGAATGTCAGAGGCAAACAGGGCTTCTAGAAGTACACAAGTCCACCTGGACTTCAGTAGTGCCTTTGACACTGTCTCCCATAAGATCCTCATAGACAAGCTGTTGATGTTTGGGCTGGACAAGTAGACAGCAAGTGGATTGAAAATTAGCTGAATGGCTGGGCCCAGAAGGTGGTGATCAGTGGTACAAAGTCTAGCCGGAGGCCAGGAACTAGCAGTGTACCCTGGGATTAATACTGGCTCCAGTCCTGTTTAACCACCTTCATTAATGATCTGGATGATGAGGCAGAGTACACCCTCAGCAAATTTACTGATGGCACAAAACTGGGAGGAGTGGCCAATGTGCCAAAGGGTCATGCTGCCATCCAGAGGGACCCTCACAGGCTGAAGAAGTGGGCTGACAGGAGCTTCAAAGTCAAACAAGTGCAAAGTCCTGCACCTGGGGAAGGCCAAGCCCACACACCAGCATATGCTGAGAACGATCATCTTGGCAGAAAAGGACCTGGGGTCCTGGTGAACACCAAGTTGAACACAAGCCAACAAGGTGCCCACAAAGAAGGTTAAGTGTATCCTGGGCTAGATTAGGTAAAGCACTGCCAGAAGATCAAGGGAGGATACATTTCCCCTCTCTACAGCACTGGTGAAGCCGTGCCTGGAATGCTGTATCCAGGTGTGGGCTCCTCAGTACAAGAAAGATATGGAGCTACTTGAGAGAGTCAGACAAAGGGCCACTAAAATGTTTAAGGGACTTGAGCATCTCTCATATGAGGAAAGTCTGAGAGAGCTGGGACTGTTAAGCCTAGCAAAGACTTGGGGAGGATCTTATGTGTATGAGGGGAAGGTGTAAAGATGATGGAGCCAGATTCTTTTCAGTGTGGCTGGTGACAGGACCAGAGGCAATGGGCATAAACTGGAACACAGGAGGTGCTGTCTGCACATAAGGAAACACTTGTTGTAGGGGTTGCCCAGGTTGCCCAAAAGAGTCTCCATCCTTGGACATACTCAAAAGCCATCTGGACATAGGCCTGGGCAACCACCTCAAGGTGACTCTGCTTAAGCAGAGGGACTAAACGCTGTGACCTCCAGAGGTCCCATCCAACCTCATCCACTCATGAGAAAGAGCCTGCACAGATATTCAGTACATTCGCAGCCATTAATATCAGTTTTTCAAAAGCTACAAAAACACAGGAAGACTATGGTCTTTCTACACACCTTGTCCTGCTCCATACCTTCTCCTAGCTCAGTTCGGTCTTGTTCAATAGACTACATACCACAAAACAGTACTAGATCATCTTTATCATGCATTAAACAGCTCAATGCCAGACCTATGAGGATAAAGGAAAAAAAAAAGGCTTGGATAGCCTCAGAAAAGGATATGACATTTCAGCCTATACACAGAAAGCTCTATTATTTACATAAAATATCAGAACCTCTCTTATTAGGCTGTCTCTCCATGTTAGGAAGAGCATCATGGTTAAGCATGCAGAGAATGATGATGCAATTACACTGAAGTACCCCACTTTTAGTGACATGTTACTCCTTTCAGTAGGAAAGGAAGATTAGACAGCAAGGCATAGATCTTAAGCCATTGGCTCTTCCAAACAGGCTCTCTGGAATATTTTGTTCTTCTGCAGATCAAAAGACATACTTTTCTAACCACTTAGCTCTTTTACATTTATAGTTCCTGACACTCAGTAGGATCATGACGTTCACCATGCATAATGGTGGGGCACACATCTAATACAAAGATTAGAGAAAATGAACTCGCAAGAACATTTGATCAAGGTTAAACAAATGATGAGAATCCTTTTGTCATGTAGTCTCCCGGAAGACTTTCTTATGCATTGAGATTGACAGCAGATAAATTAAAAACATAAATACAATACAGATTCTGTGGAGTGTATAACTATAGTCTCATTTCCAGAGCTCAAAGCTGAAGGATCACAGTCATTCCTTCTGTATCGAGGATTCTATTTATTTCAGTTGCCAGAGCTAAGCAATGTCTAAGATCAGTTAAAAAGAAAAAGCCAGTTTTAAGCCTCAGAATTTTTCTCCCCAGGTCCATTTATCTGCCAGTGTTATGGTGAGCTAGCCATTAAATTCCACACTTAACAGAAGTGATCTTCTACATAAATTATTCACAATGTATCCTCAGTCCCTCCAACTCAGTCATTTTTTCTGAAAGTCCAAGTCAGTAACAAAGCTGCATTCCTCTATAGGCCCATACTTTTGAATACAAACAGCTGCTTTAGCTTATTTTTTCCCATTAGGAACAATCACCTGTTCTCTTCTGGAGTTTGATTTCCCATCCTGATTCTCTTCCCTACTCCAGACACTTTCAATGATATTAGTCCTCTCCCTTTAGCAGCTGCCTTACATACAAGTCTGCTTTGGGAGAACAGAGGCAGGGGGAAATCTTGCATCAAAAGACAGCCAACACTGGTTAAAACAGTAGCATTTGCCAAGTAAAATATTTTACTTGGATTAAATAAGGCAGAACAGGTATGAAACATACATTTCACAGATCTGATCATTTTTTTACAACGCAGCTACAAAGAGTGAACACACAAGAAATACTAAAGCAGCCCACCAACCCACTAACGAATTCTCTCTCCTTCGCACCTCATTCCAGTTTGCCCTTTTCAGAAAAGGGCAAAGGGGAAAATTCCACTCCTACCCCCCAAGAGAAGTTTTTGGTTATGTTTGCAACAGTCAAAACAGTTCATTTTGGGTCTTATAAAAAATAAAGAAAATGCAAAGGAATATAAAACTAAGCAGACAGGGGAGGAGAAAGAAAAAAATAAATCTTTTCTCAATTTGAGAACTCAGGGGTTTAAATACCCACAAAAGACTTGGATGCAATTTATCCCTTTACCTGAGACCTAGACTCACCTCTTAGGACAGCTAGAAGGTAGTTCTAACTCAAAGGCTATGGGATATGCTAGTCTTTACTGCACTCTATCACTTCTGCTAAAACTCCCATTCTGCATGAGTAACCACTTACTAGAGGAGGATACAGTATATGAACTATCACCCTAAACAAAAAAAACACCACGAACACCTATCTTGCTCTTTGTGTCATTACCTAAGTATTTTATAAGAACAGCAAGAACTTGAGAGGAAAGACTAGGGAAAGCTGCCTGCAGAGGGGTCTTGCAAGCTCCATCTTTGTGGTAGATGTACTCTGCAGAGAGCAAAACCTTTGCTTTCAATCTGAATCTGTGTCATTGTTCTTATAAATTGGCCATTTGACAGTTTAAATCACACTGTTGGAAGGATTCCTGTTATCCAGCTTTTGTGTAAAGATCTCTTTCTTGTGTCTATACCAGCAAAGAGCTTGACTTTAAAATACATTTTTCTGTTACTACATGTTATGCAGTAGGATAAGGTACAAGTTTTGATGTTGATGAGAAAACCTTCTGAGAAAAGACTTAAGTATTTGCATGATTTTTCTACAAGGAATAAAAAACTTTAGGATTTAAGCAGATAAAAATGTTCTCATCCATCTTTCATTTCATCCTACTATGAACAGAAATAAGATGCATAAAAATACTGTGAATTTAAGTATTTTTGCAATGTGCTGTCAGCTATACGCAGAGTCATTCTTACTGATGCTGTACAGGTGAAGATTATTACTGGGTGACATACACATTTTGTGTTGCTCTTTATGAGTTAGGGATCACAATAAGCTTTTCTGAACCCTGGCTCATCCACAGTGCAAATGAGTTTTATCACATCTCAGCTTTCATATTATACTTTAAAATTCAGAAGTTGCTTCTACTTACATTAAAGCCATGACAAAAGTCCCATACAGTTGACCATCTCTCAGATGAGAATATGTTTCAGACACTTTCTGGACTGTCCCCTTTTAGGGGTTTCGTGCATAGAGCTCTTAAATAGAAAACCAAGGGAAATTATAGCTAGTTAAAAGAATTAACAATTATCAACCCTACAACAAAAGCAAGATACACCTAATTATGGTTCAAAAAAAAAAAAACCAACCAAAAAAACCACAAAAAACCCTATTTAACCAATTAAAGCAGACTAATCCAAAAGTGTCAATCATCATATGCTATGAACACATTATCAGCTACTTAATTTTACCTAAGCACTACCACTGCCAACAGATCTAGCATTTAACTTTCAGTGTCAGTAACAGGACCAGGAGACCTGCTACAGACTAGAAATTCTTTCAGGCAGGAACTATGTGGCACCTCTTGCTCATGTAGTGCTCAGCATATAGAGTACACATTCCCCGCTGTCCACAGTCAGATAAAGTTGTAATACTGTGTTCACATTCAAACTATGTCAAGTAACACTTGCTCCACATTTAAAAACTCTACACAGTTAACTGCATTTTTAACTGTTAATGAAATATCATCTTCTCTCCCTACTTTTGCTACAGTATCATCATCGAACTTGCAGAACCATACAACTCAGTGTCCAATATATGTCAATGGAAGTAAAGTCCTAACTGAACCCTTCCATTCAAAGTTTAAGGTCTTCAGCCTGCGCCCACACTGAAAAACTGCATCTGGACAACAAATACATATCCTTGCCAAACACTAAGCAGAAACATAAGATTTTAGTGGAAAACATCCAGTACTAATGATTCAAATTCATGTAGCTGATTTCAGGAGATGAATCATAACTAACCTATAAAATTTCACTAATTGGAAACCCCTCTCACTGCCCACACTCAAGGGAAAAAAAAAAATTAAGACACTTCCTGTAGCATCCTGGTCAAAACCCCTAAATAAGGTGATCAGCAATTGACTTTTTGGCACAGACACCTCTGAAATATATCTACACAATCCGAAGATCAGCAATATATATAAACATATATATACATATATATACGCACACACCAGAACAAAGACTGAGTATTTCTAGTGCGAAACAGCTATTTTTTTATTTCCTTAAAAAATAGAAAATAATTTAATTACTAAAAATAGCTTGAAAGAATGTAGCAGTAAGGGTATTTAGCAAATCTCAGTAACTGCATATTTAGTATACTACAATACAAGGCTAATTCCTAAAAACAAACGAAAAATTAGTATTTCCTAGTGTATTACCAAGTCACCCTTATACTAAGCTCACAACCAGTCATTCTTAGTTTTGTGGAAAAAATGAGGGTTGGAGTGAATGTGTGTGGCACTGAAAGCTTGTTTTAACATCACCACTTAGGTCTTGGTCCAGAGTTCTTAATGAGTGAAAGTAACCAGTTCAAATAAGGATAATTCAAAATTGATTCTACCTCTTTCCTCGACTCTTGCCAGACCCCTCCTCTCTACACACATGCCTGCAGACCAGTATAACTGACCCAGCTTGTAGCCATGTCCCCTAACTCAAAGGGCATTTGCCTCACTGAAGCTCTGCCCTCTAAGTTACTCTTCAGAGCACTATTTCATGCTCTGCCATCACAAGGACAAGAATCTTTAATTAAAAAAATAGGCTAATAACTCATGAGCCTGTAAGTTTGGGACATAGCCAGAGATCTGTAATATGGGTTAACATCTGACCAAACTGTGAAAATAATTGCTACTTCTCCTGCACAGTAGCTCCCTCCCTTCCCCGTATGACCTGGAAACATGTGCCACTAGTCACAGACCTCTCCTCTGAGAGTACTGTGGTATTTCAGCTTTGCCATACCCTTTAAAAAAAAAAAAATCCAATAGCTTTATATAATCCTTTTTCCAGATCCTATGCATCATTACAACACTGAATTCTGGCAAAGAAAATAGTCCCTAAAGCATGAATGTATTTAAAACCTGACACCCCTACCACCATCACAAGAAGTTAGGTCCAATTATTTCTTCGAGCTCAGAAACAGTGGCAGCACCACAATCCTCCTTTGGCTACGGGCAGGGATTACCACCTATGACTGCACATACAAAGAACAGCAAGCCATGCTGAACAGAAAACAAAGCAGGGCATTTAGCAACTTATTTCTTATTTCCCATATGTCAGTAAATTAATAGCATGGGAAATCCTGAAATAATTGTCTATTTCTAAAATTTTCCAGAATAAACATCATCTTGTTTTGGGTTCCCCCACACCCTGCATTACATAAATATATACTAGAGACCCATAATATTCACCTGGAGAATACTCACAATTTGGGGTCTAGCAAACTTTGTACAAAATATAAAACAGAAATAATTTGCATTGCATTTTTTGCACCTTCACCACTCCATTTTTCAGCTCTATCTAGGCTGATATGTATATATGCACACACACTTTAATGCCTTGTATTGAATTAAAAATACGATCAGGTAAGGATGAGACAGGAACAAAATATAAAGCTGCCAATCAGGTACATTTAAGATTTTAATCTGAAAAGTAGTGCTACATGTTGGTCACAAAATAACATGGTGTCCTGGTTCTGGCTGGGATAGGGTTAATTTTCATTCTAGCAGCTGGTATAGTGTTATGGTTTGGGTTTAGTATGAGAAGAATGTTGATAACACACTGATGTTTTTAGTTAGTCTAAACACTACTTAGCAACAAGTCAAGGATTTTTCAGCTTCTCATGCCCAGCCAGCAAGAAGGCTGGAGGGGCACAAGAAGTTGGGAGGAGACACAACCAGGACAGCTGACCCAAACTGGCCAAAGGGATATTCCAGACCATGGGATGTCATGCCCAGTATATAAACTGGAGGGAGTTGGCCTGGGGGAAACTGTTGCTCAAGAACTAACTGGGCATCAGTCAGCAAGTGGTGAGCAGTTGCATTGTGCATCACTTGTTTTGTATATTCCAATCCTTTCTATTATGATTGTCATTTTATTATTGTATTGCAATCGTTATTTTCTTCCTTTCTGTTCTATTAAATTGTTCTTACCTCAATCTACAAGTTTTACTTTTTTTTTTTCCCCTGATTCTCTCCCCCATCCCACTGAGTTGGGGGGAGTGAGTGAGCAGCTGTGTGGTGCTTGGTTACCAGCTGGGGTTAAACCATGACACACACATAAACTCTTCTAGGATCATCAAGCATGGTTATGTCATCTACTTGCCTTCTGTCACCTATCTAGAGAAATGGCTACAAAGACATCTCCTTTACCTGTCCAAGGGCAGCAGGAACCATACTGCTTACTCATTAGAGGAAAGACTAGCACTTGTGACCAGGCTCTCTCTCAAGAGGAAACTGCCCTTCGGAAAGTAGAGCAAGAAGGTATTACTACATACTATGCCACCAGCCATAGTTAAACATCTACCCTAAATGTGACTGGAATTGTGTCAGGATGCTGTAAAAATCAATCCCAGTATCTCCTCCTGTAGTCATTTACTGAGTCTGTAGGTGCAGTCACATGACATTGTCCTGACAATCATAACTTTAGCAGTAGTTTTTGCAGGATACTGCCAAGTGCAAGAAATCCACATGTAAGTACACAGACAGCTATAGTGGAAAAGTGGGTCTGTCAGCCACAGATATCCCATCTTGTACAAGTTGTAAATGCTCACTTACCACTAAGCTACTGAATATTTTGATGTTTCTAAAAATAGTGAAAAATGGGATAAAGAGCTAGACAAAAGTCAGATGCCACACGTAAAACAAAGAATAAAACAGAAAGCTTCCTGTCCTACCCCTATAGAAAGGCCTTACCTTTCAAAGTAACCCATGTACACTGCTCAGCAGATTGGGTTTTTTTTCCTTAAAGCCCTGAATATCAAGATATTCACTTGTGCTGAAAGCCACTCTTTCCTAAGATGAGTGCTTGCCAGTAAATCACAACTGTTTTACCATATGCCACATTGTTCTGCCAAGTATCACCAGCCTGTTCTACTTTTAAGCAGATTTCATTATAACATAGCTCAGAGCAATGCTTATTAAGAAGTATACTGAAAAATGTCAAGTTGTTTTTATATTAAAAATGTGACTTTGTTTTCCATGAAGATTTCAGACTGTGAGGAGGAAAATTTAAGAAAGCTCACCTCAAACTCACCGCTTCCGCTACCAAGACGACAGCCCTGTCATCAGCTCCATCACACACTAATGTCAATCGTTACTTTGAGGACTGTCCACTTCTCAGCACTCCAGTGAGATCTCTGATCTCACCACAGTCATTGAACACCCTCCCCATTTGCGCTGTTAAACAGGAGTTCAGGATACAGCCATCTCTTTGGATAACTTTGAATACAGGTGTTCACCCTTGTGCATTACAAAGGCTCACCCCAGTCAGTTCTAAGAGTCTTCTAAGAAGTCATTAAACCCTTTCAGCTTTTTTACGAGCATGTAAAACTCAGCAGCAGGGTTTCCATATAATAGCTGACAAAACCAGTCTTTAACTGATGAACTATCCAAAAACTAGTTCAAATGCTAACCCAATTTAAACTCTGATCTCACCGGACTCATGGGGTAAGGAGAGTATGCAAATAAACCCAAAATCTGGCTTTAGATTCTCTTTGATTTGTTTTACCCAGAAATAGATCAACTCGTGGTGTTGCTACATTTTAGCTTGATGAGTCATTGCTGAACCTATCAGAGGCTAAAAAAAAAAAGAAAAAAGAGACATTAGCTTTCCATTAGAAAAATAATTATTTCTTTCACTTACTTGCATCCAATATTCCTCATGGCAAGCAGCCAATCAAGAAACACACCTCCTTCCTGGTACTGTTACAGTTTTAGTGGAAGTTTAAAGAACATTATAAACTACTCTCAAAGTAAAATTCTCAAATTTCAAGATTAAAAAAACGTTACAAACAATGGGTGCCTACAGCATACAAATCACAGTACAGAAGTTATGCATGTCAGTTTTCTTTTGAGAAATCAGATTTTATTCGGGTGCCAAAATATGATTTAAAGGTTCCATACATTTTGGTCAGCTCTTTTATTTGAAAACTATATGTTACAATGCATGTCAACTGCTGTCTAGTGGTTACTTCCTGTCACTGTTCATCCACAAAAACACTATCAAAATTCAACAACACAGTACATCCTCTGAAAAGCCAGGTAGTTCTAGGGATGTGCTATGTAACTAATGTCCAAAAATAATATTTTGTGAATACAAGACCACTTGCGTTTCCTTTCATTGTATAACCTATTTTCACACACACACTCTCACCTGCCCTTCTACAACAGTAAGGAATTTCTAAAAACCTTTCTGTTCTAGATCCATAATTTGCTTTTCCCTAGGTAATTTCATTCTTGTTGCCCCCTTCTTCCGCAGTTTTAGTTCAGTTAACCAAACTTGGACCAAAACCTATTACCATTCTTATTGTAAGGGATACAATAAAATTAATAAGGGCTTAAAGGACAAAGGCCATATGTGTTCAACCTGTCACTCAGTGTTTGTGTCCATCCATGTCCATCCTCCCCCACTCACCCTCCTTTTTCAGCCTATCAGTCTCAACAAGAACACCTACAGAGAACAACCTTTAAAATGGCTCTTATCTTTTGCTGCTGAAAAAACAAAATAAATAATTTTAGTTTGTTATTGTGCTGAAGTTTCATTCTGGTTTGTACTGAAACACTACTGAAGCACAAATTAGGCTGTTTAGCCCACAATGACAATTTTTTGCAAGACTTCCTCCTATCCCAGCCAACTAACTACTTCTATGTGTCTATACAGATAGATAGATATAAGTGTATGCAATTTCTGAGTTGGTTGAAGATGAACATGGCTTCTTGGCAAAATCCAACTATATTTAAAAGAAAACCAAAGCAATTAAAAAAAAATTGTACTTCAGTAAAAATAAAGTCAAGTGTCTGATAAACAACCAGAAACCTGTCTTTTCTCTATCCATAATTCAGCATATTTCCCATCTTGAGCTCAATGAATCCTCGGCAATGCAGATATGAAGAAGCCAGTAACCACAGGGTCTAGTTGCCTGGAAACAGGCCTGTTGCAGCCAGCTGCTGTAGACTAGAAGGAACTTCCACCTGATCCCTCAGGATCAGCCACCAAGCTCACTATGACAAAAAAGAAAATATACACTTCTGTCAAGACTTTTCCACAAATTTATGTGTTTTAAGTTGTTCATGAAGGAAAAAAAAAAAGACAGACAAGCCATAGGACAAAAAGAATCTGTATTTGCCAAGTCATACAAGCAAAAGAAAACCTACTGCCATCACACTGCAGTGCCATGAGAATCACACAACATATATGTACATGACCACATATATGATTTGCTGCAAGAACTACAGAAACTAGTATTGTGGCCTACACACTGACAGTGCCTAACCAGAGAACTAATAACTGGTGTCTGTGTCCAGCTGCAGTGCCCCCTCAGCTTGCAGTTTCATGCATTCCTGAAGTCCAAATTCCAATCAAACTGTTTCCTACTTTGTTATTTAGAATTTGTGTCATTCAGGCTGCTGCATTTCTTATATTGGTCTCAATTTTGGTCAGAGTTGCACTAGAAATACCCAAACCAAACAAAGCCCAATGATATTAACCTTTCGTTTCAGAGCTTTTCAGTGGGGAGGTGTTAGAGGTGCACGGTACGGTTCCCATCACAGGGAGAGGCATATTCCTGAAGTGTACTGCAGAATATCCAGATCACAGCCCTACGTTGAATGGGGCAAAACAGGAGTTGCCTCTTGGTTTGCCAGCATCTCCTCTAACATTATAAACGCTGTCTACCATTTTGACAACTGAGCCTCTTTTCCCTTTTTTTTTTTTTTTGTGATAGAATTGCTCTCATTTCAGCACTTTTCTGAACAATTTGTGGGAAACTGAAGTTTAGTCTTTGGGAAAGTGGTAAAGAAGGTGTATTTTCATAAGCTAACAATGCTAAAATAGGGGTTGCTTGATTTTAAGGATCTTATCCTGACTGCAGGGTGGAGGGAGAAGAGTTTCTTTTTTCATTGTTCATTTTTGTGTGGGTGTTGCTTTTTCCCCCTCCAAACAAACAGTAACACACTGCCAAAGATTACTGATTTAAATGGCCACTCTTCTGGTGAGTACAATGAATTACTGTGAGGTACAGATGCTGCTTCTAAAGCTAATCAGTAAAACCTAAAGACCAAGAGTTTCTGCAGTGTCATTTTCAGGCATAGGCACAACGGAGTTATCTAATCCCATATTCTGAGGCTGAATCCCTTCACCCCTGCTCACAAGAGCCAGCGCTGTAGCAAAAACCAACCAAACAAACAAACCCCAGCTTATCTTCTATCTCAGAGTACACAGGGGAGAAGGCATTTCCAGATTATCTTCTCCCAAGTTATGGGCTAAAGAGGAAGGGATAGCTAAAGCTGCCTTTCAGTGCCCCAAGCTGCAGCATGGTTCTGGAGTCATACCCCACACTGCCAGCATGTTCTTGTGATATTTGCAGCAAGGCAAATCATCACCACGGCACGGCAGGCGGAAAGAAGGAAGCAGCCCCAGTGCTGCTGGCCTTTGCTGGTTGGGAGGTTATGAAGCAGGGCATCTTAGGAGGAGAAGCAGCAGGACGGGCAAGCTAACATTTGGAGATACAACCAAAATTAAAATCCAGCAGGTCTCTAAACAGACCCCCACACACACTTTAAATGCTTCAGCTCTACCTTGACTTCATATTTGGAATTAGTTACATCAAACAGTCCTCTTTTTAATAAGTATAAAATGAAAAGACAACTGCTAATGGCCTATTCCACTGTTCCCTGTTAAAATCCTTCACACCTTTCCAGAAGTCTTCTGACCACAGTTCCCCAGTGTTTCAAAGAAACACCAATCGCTAAGGACTCTATATCAGTTTCTAGATCAAATGGCTTTTCATTCTTGACCTTTTCCATGAAAAGGCTATACCTTCTCTCATAACCATTTTAAGACTCAAGACTCTCCCAGTAATTGAAGAGATTTTATAATCCTAACATTTTTCAGTTGCAGTTGCGTCTTTGGTAACAAAACTTTTCCAGCACTTCTAAGGGTCACAATGCATTGCTGAGCTGTTTCTAAACAAAGACAGGCAAAACCTGGCTTAATGTGGAAGTTTTGATTAAAACTTTGCAGGTTTAGGAATACTTTACTCTTTCTTATTATGCACAGGAGGCTTAAATAAAACAGCAAACTAGTGGCAGCTGAACAACAGTAGAACAAAACAGGGAACAAACTCTGGTTTTGCCTGTTTCTCAGATCTCTTTTGTTGTGGATGTACAAAACAGTATAAAAACTACCTGGAAATTCCTAGATGACATTACAGGTCAATGGCTCAGTTTTGAAATACTTCTCTGCAGCACGATTTGTATGCATCTCTGCAACACATATCAATGCCTACATCACTTACTGCCTGTCACTTCAAAAGGCCAGCCAAATAGACTGATTTTAAGGAATGGGAGTATTACTTCTACTGTACAAGTATAGGAATAGAAACAAAGAGCAGGTTGATGACTTGCCCCAAGGCGCAATAAACCTGTGTCAGTTAGAACACAGACAGAAGAACAGTTGACAAATATTAGTCTTGCACTAGCAAAACCACCGATAAAAGTTTATAACTGATGCTTCTTAGCAACCAGATAACTACAGCCAAAGTAATACCCCCTTTCTTACCAACTTTCACCTAGCATAAAGAAAAAAAAAACAACAAAAAAACCCCAGATGGTGCTGGATGCCAGAGGACAGCACTGCAAATATACAAAAGTACATGCTTTTTTAACTTCTAGTTCAAGAGAAATTTTCTAATCCTTCCTTTTAAGGGGCATAGGATTAGTTACCATTTCAATTTCCACATTTGTTCTGCACTAGTGTCCCATAGCCTATCAATAATTAAAATCAGGCATAAACCACAGTGAGAGATCCCCTCCCAGTCTAAGGCACTGCGCACCACAGTCTGCCCTGTTCACAGTTGTATCTTCTCCTCATTTTAATTCAATTAAGAACAGCATCAGGCAGATATACATGAACACTGTTTTATACAGCTAGACTTACTACAATCATTTTGAGTCAAACACGCAGAGACCAGGTGACTTTTAGCATTTATCAAAGTAAAGGATTAAGAGCACCAGGGCTATAGCCAGATGGGACAGACAGGCACTGTGGGAAGCTTCTTTGTACCATTCTTGCAACTGTCTTAATGAAAGGCTAAACCCTACTCAGCTTTCTCATGCGAGACCTTTAGTCAGTGTTAATCAAGTCTAGTTTTCCAAGGGAAATTTTACAGATGCTTTACATGAAGAGATACCGCAATTAGAAACTGTATAAACAGATCTTCAAATAACACTTTTACGAGAATGCAAACACACACACTTTTGTTTGTCAACGTTTCAGTCAGACGCTAATTAAGAAAGTATTCAAATGCCTGTCTTCAAGGATGACTCTTGAAAGCATGTAGATTAATTATAGAAGAAACAGAAAATGCTATACTGGCTATCTAATTGGTGCAGTGGTAAGTTATGAACACCGCATTGACAGCGGATGCCAACTGCCTCCTGGTCACAGACTGTATCGACCTTCGTGTTCCAATGAAGCCAGTGAACTGCAGCTGAATTGCATTCTACTACCAGAAGTAAGTATGCTGAAGAAGTGAAGAAATATACTTGATTTTTTCCTCTTGTGTGAAGAACAACTCCAGGCAAATTGTTCTCTACTTTACAAGCAAATTTGGAAGTTAGTAGATCATTAACATTCCCCACAGGTAAACTTTGCAATTTCAAATAATGACAATTTATATTCAGATTATTAGTGTTTACTTGTTAAATACAGGGAAACATTATTTCTCATTTATTTTTCTATTGTGATTTGAAAAAGCCCGATCAATTATTTACTCCAGCAAAGAGAAAAATAAAGAGTTTGTTTGAAGCAATGACACATTGAAATACTTTTACTAAATTAAATAAGTCTGATTAAGTAAAAGTTAGGAAGGTTTAAATAAACAAAGCCTTACCTACCAAAAATAAAAATTTTCAAGGAAATAAGTGAACATACACAAACTTAAAACAGGTAAGCTAACCACAGTGCTAAGTGATTCATTTGCTACTTTTATCAGACATCCTCAGAATAGCCTCATCTGTTTTACCTTCACAGCAGAAGAACAGTCAGAAAAAGCCCAAGAGCTATCAAAACTTTTAACATCTAGAACTACTTATTGGCAGAAAAAGCAACTTTATGATAATATTTAACAGTATGGGCTGCACACAGAGCAAACCCATTTCCAGAACACATTGAGATGTAACAGCTGTGTAGTAACTGACTAGTTTGGGCTAAAGAAAATTATATCTGCAGTGTATAAACACAGGATTACCTTGTTATAAAGGAAGTATTACAGAAGTGTTTTCGAAGAATGAATGTAAAAAAATTCCACCCTAAATTTACTAAAATAATTTTGGAAAATGCAATTCAAAGGGAAAAGAGATAAATGCTTTCTATTTAGACTAAAGAACAAAAGAAACACCATATTTTTGGAGGAGAGGCAATTGCAAACTTCTGTAGCAGGCTGGGGTTAATCCACAAGGTCTCTGCTTATCAGACTGACCAATAGGTTGACCTGATCTAGTTGAACTTGCTTTGAGCAGAGGCTTGGACTAGATGACCTCCCAAGGTCCCTGCTGCTTTAAAGAAGGGGCAGAAACCTTGATTTTTACAGTCAGAAAACCTCCACCATGTCAAACCTTCCTGATACATAACATTACAACATTGCTTTACAGCATCTGGTAGCAGGTGAATTTTTCCTTCTGTGTTGGCAACAGGAGATAACAGAGGATACAGAAATCTTCACCTACCTTCACAGCTTCAGGTTCTTCTGCTCCCTTCTACCTCTGCATGCACAGACAGAAATGCTCTCTAACAGTAAGGCAAAAGGCTCATTGATTTCATTGTGTTTCAAGTTAGGACTCTTCCAGGAGTCTGATCCTCTCCAAAACTTTCTTATAGAAGAAGACTCAATGGAGAACATAAAACCCATTAAAAAAAGATTTTACCTGTTTGTACCTTCCTTCTTTGCTCATTACCCCAAATTAAATCTAGCTGTAAGAGGAGCAAAGTTAAACTTCAACACTATAAAAGCAAACATTAAAAAAACTTACTAAAATATATGCTAATATCACCAGTTTTCCCACTTAGCATAGTATAGATCTTGCTTCAATTGCAGAAATAAGCTGTTACACATCTTGAGCAACATTTTAA
Organism: Aviceda cuculoides; assembly: GCA_035590195.1. Lineage (NCBI taxonomy): Eukaryota > Metazoa > Chordata > Aves > Accipitriformes > Accipitridae > Aviceda > Aviceda cuculoides. Next base: position 18,346,327 of record JAVJGG010000055.1, read on the forward strand.
GTGAAGGTTTCATAATACAGCACCTCCTCCACTTTCCCATAGACTTCTCTAAAGCCCATCTTCATCATGTGTCTGTTTCCACGTAGCTGTAGCCGCTAGCTAAAACTACTTCATAATTTCTGGGCCACAGCATATAAATTAAGCAGTACAACCTTTAGCTGGCAAAGAATAAATTTCATCTCACTAGTATGACAGCTAGCAGTGATTTTCTTGTGCAAGAGTCTGTATTTCACTTGTTACCAATTCAGCTACTTTAGCTAACCACTGTCATGTGAACTGTTGTCATCACAAGAAACTAAGGAAGCTATATGAAACAGATCACTCTCTATAGAAAAAGTTATTTTGTTAGCTACACACTGTCAATGCTGAACCAAAATTTTACTTAAGCTGCATAAAACCAAAAATCGCCACAGGTCATCATTACTACAATTCACCACAGAAGGGAGAAAAAGGAGCTTGTAGACTTAACATCCTCCACACAGAACTGAGGAAACAGCTGCAAACACTGCATTATAGCACAACTACTGATAGTATGATTTCTTGCTTGTCTCTATAAGAAACACAAGCATGTGCCATGAGAAGCTCATACCTCCCTTTATCATGTCTTACATAAATTACCTCAGATACTCAACACCTCATGGTGGCAGCAGTGATAAAACCTCTGCTTGCCTTTGAAAGACTAACACTTCTAATATTTCATCACAAGCTCACTACAGTAATTGATTTCAGCTCTGCAGTCCCCCAAACAGACTTTATTCTAGCTCTTCCACCACAGTAATCCTTTTACCATCCAAAACCCTCAACCAATTGATATCAAACATAGCACAGCAAGCAGCTGAAATACTAGCGAAGACCCATAACAGAGGAAGATACTTTCTTCACTCAAAGAATCACACCTTTAATAAAATCACAGAGGACTATGTATTGGTTTTGAATAGCCCATAACTTAAATCCACATCTCCTAAAAATCTTCTAAAGAAACAGGAGGGGGAAAAAAAAAAAAAAAAAAAAAAAAACCCCCAAACCCTTGGCACT
>JAVJGG010000055.1:18347461-18367010 GCA_035590195.1 Aviceda cuculoides
CTATTAAACTGTTCTTATCTCAACCCATGAGTTTTACTTCTTTTCCTGATTTCCTCCCCCATCCCACTGGGGGGGGGTGTGGGTGAGTGAGCGGCTGCTTGGTGCTTAGTCGCTGACTGGGGTTAAACCACGACAGGCATAGAACAGAGTCTCTGGTTTTGGTGCCAGATCATGGTTTGAGGAGGAAATACATGCTCTATAAAGGACAGGATGCTTCCGAATTAAGCTTTTAGTCTTCTGCATGCTATTGCAGAAACATATTTATGAAATGAAAGTATGTGGGGAAGTACACTTTCAATCTCATGGTCTTATTAAATGTTTTTGACAGAACGTGGTCTTTTGTTGCTTCCTGCATAAACAGACCAAAGATCATTAGACAGGAATGAGTTATATGAAGCAATAACAAAATTATGATGCACAGTGCCATCTCTGGAAATAAACAACTAAAAATTAAAATTACAAGTTCTATCCTGTACTGAGTATGAATTAGAGTTCAAGGTAAGTAAAGAGCTGGAGTAAGATTTTTCAGTTGAGCCCACTAAGATACAAGATCATAAACCATGGAGGCTCAAGATATCCCTTGTATAAGAAGGTCCCAATAAGAGGTAAGAACTGAGGACTAAGCATGGTGGAGTGAGAGAAGACCCACAAGTAGCAAAAGGAGATATCAAAGAGCATGACTTTGTTGGGAAGGAAGATTGTCCTTTTCCTGTACACATAGGATAGTTTGATTACTCCCTGATGATTCTCATGGTGCGCTACTGCATGAAATTTTAATGATGGTCTGGTTATGATGGGATAGGTCATGCTCTTCACCAGGGGAGGCACACTGTAGAGCACACAGTGCTGCTTACCATCCTACTGTAGCACACTTCAGCGATGTATGGTAATCCCTCTGTGCCTGATCTTTTGCAGGAGGACAGCCTGTTACTGCAGCAGAGCTTCTTGTGCATGTAGAAGAGAAAAATCTCTCACACACCAATTGCAGTCAGACTCCTAGCATGTGAGGTCTGTTCACAGCACCTCAGAAGGAGATACTTTTTGGAGAAGCATCATTTACACAGAAACAGTCACTTTCAGAACCCAAAAGCTGTGATGTGTACCAGGGTCACAGCTGATCTGCTTGAACCCTGTCCTGGTTTCAGCTGGGACAGTTAATTGTCTTCCTAGTAGCTGGTATAGTGCTATGTTTTTGAATTAGGTATGAGAAGAAAGTTGATGACACACTGATGTTTTCAGTTGTTGCTAAGTAATGTTTAGTCTAAAGTCAAGGATTTTTCAGCTTCCGATGCCCAGCCAACGAGAAGGCTGGAGGCGCACAAGAAACTGGGGGGGCACACAGCCAGGGCAGCTGACCCAAAGTGGCCAACAGGATATTCCATAGCACATGATGTCATGTCTATTATATGAACTGAGGGGAGCGGGCGTGGGGGATTGTCTCTCGGAGTAACTGGGTGTCAGTCAGTGGGTGGTGAGCAATTGCACTGAGCATCATTTGTACATTCCAATCTTTTATTATTACTGTTGTCATTTTATTAGAGTTATCATTATCATGACTAGTTTCTTCTTTTCTGTTCTATTAAACTGTTCTTATCTCAACCCACGAGTTTTACTTATTTTCCTGATTTCCTCCCCCATCCCACTGGCGGGGGGGGAAGTGAGTGAGTGGCTGCGTGGTGCTGAGTTGCTGGTTGGGGTTAAACCACAACAATAGCCTTGGGGAATAAATAAATAAATAGATAAAAATTAATAAAGTTTAGGAAAGCAAAGTCTCATTGTACATTTAGTCATGCAGCTTCACTGCGCTTAACATAGCTTGCCAATTCCTTCAAACAGCTGAAACCCTAACCCTGAAAAATGTCTCTGCCTTGGGAAAACACTATGACTCTACAGAGAGGTACCTTCCCCAAGGCATTCTGTTCAGAGATGGTTGTACAGCAAGGACTCCATTCACTCTGTCTGCCTCTATCTTAAAATAAAAGAAGTAATACCTGTTACACAAAACTTGTCATGGCTTCCTAACCCCATAAACTCATAATAATTTTTATTAGTTTCTTTAGAAATCTGTGAATCCTCTGAAGCTTGCTAGGCATATTTCAGTCTCAATGTATCTACTTCTAATACAGTCATAAGATACAGATTAATGCATAGCTGAATATGATCTCAATTTCTTTTCAGTGCTGTCTAGAGATATGTATGCAAGCACATGCTTTAAGATACTTATTTCACAATACACTTATTTTAAACCACATAAGCTTTATTTTACGGACATCAAAATTATATTGACTAATGTGGGAACAATTATCTGTTTCCCCTCTCCTGGCTTTTTTTCCTGTTTTTATTTAAGTGTAATAGCTAGGACTCCCGGTGAGATTTCTTCCTGGCAAGAACATTGCCATATTGCTTGAAAACATTTACAAGCAACTTTATTTTATAAAAATTCCTGTCCAGGTAGATTGAGCACATTAACTGCATGCAAGCAGTCAAGTTGATACGTATCAAACAAAACCCCAAACCCCCAAACTGAAGGAATTTAACCAAGGGAAAAATTAAAAACAAACAAATGAAAAAATCTGCTCATCCTGATGAGGGCAACATTTCCTTAATGAATCTCTTAAAAATCTGTTATTTAATACTCCCTCCTCTATTGCTGTAGAATTTAAATACATATATCTTTCCAGAAAGGAAGAAAAAAAACCGAGTCTACCCCAAATCTTAGCACTGATGTAAATTAAAAGTTACAACATGCACAATACAAAGCAAGTTACACACCAAATATCATTTTTGGATACACTAAAAATTGCAGGGAGTCCATGTGTCAAGTGCCAATACACTTATTTCTTGAGCAAGGATTTCTAACATCATGCAAATACTTAGATAAGAAAGGCAATGTCTTATTTAAATATTACATTCTCTTCAATAATTACAACACTCGGGAAACTTCCACCACAGCCAAACCATGAAGATCAGTCTCAGACTAGCTTCTATAAATGCTAGAGTCTGTGACCACAACACAGCAATGTATGAACAGAAAATTCTGTACTGCATAAGTGCTGACAAGTTCAATTGTATTTCTAGTATTGCAGAGAGGCTAATCCTTTTACCAATATCTAAAATGCACCAGTACACTGCCAAAGGGGGTTCACCAGGAACATTATGTCCATTTTACTTGTTATGACCTGGGATGCCTCAAAGTGGCCAATAACAAATATCCTGAAAGTTAAAATACTCAGTTGCACATAGAATCACATCAGCTGGGAGGGATCCCAGGAGATGATCTGATCAAAGCTGCTCTAGCCAGGTCCAGGCAACCTGTGTCAGTCCTCAGCCACTCCATGATAAAGTAACTACCTAGGGGCTAAGGGTAATGCAGGATGCTAAGTGCAAACTTTGTCAATTTGCTTGAATTTTATCAAACACAGCCTGAACCTCAGGCTAGGTTTGTTTAGACACCGTTGATACGGACTTACAAGGAAAGCAGACAAGAAAGCCCAGGAAATGCTGCTACTTTTTCATATCGGTTTTGTTCCATGTTCACCCTGACAGAGCAACAGCTCTTCTAAACAAACTTAATACCTTTAGATTACCTCAACAGAGTGTAAGTTGGGTTTTGGAAAAGCAGAGACACATGCAAAGAACAAATCTTAAATACCTAGCTTGAAAAGATTATCAGCTACAAGAAAATGGGCAGCAGGCAAAGGATGTTAAGTTGTAGATACAAACATACAACATCATTATGTTTCAGATTACACTTGGGAAAAATGTTTATTCTGCAAGACATTAAGAGCAGCAAAATATAAACCCCCTCTTTCCAAGTGTTTCCAGACCCCACCTTACTGGCTGCTGTTTCACAGAACTGTGTACTTGCACTCTGAAAAAGGATAACCTAACTCCTGATTATATTACACTTTTAAAGATCTTTAAAACATGCAACTTCACTAATCTTTTCTACCAAGAAAAGTCTTGTTCTTGGACTAGAGTACACAACCCATTTAAAAGTAATGCTGGTAAGGTCTTGTCTCTTCACCCTTTACAGAATTTTGGTTCGCCAGCTTACGTGATATAAAACATACAGAAGTTGACTAAAGTTACTTTTGAGACACATTTCTGGCAAAAATATATCCCATTTCCTCAACAGCATTACAGAATCATATTTTATCTATTCTGCATGAGAAGATTGGCAAATACTAAACACCAGCCACAAGCTCATATATCAGAGTACTTTATTCCCAAAGTCTGATAAGAGTTTCTAGATAGTAAAAGGTGGGGAGATCAAGGGAAAGCAAAGCAATTACTGCAACCAAATTTACATAGTGCTTCCCTTGGTAGCGAGCAAAGGAAGGAAATATTTTCAAGAGCATTTTGTGAACTTGAGTGACAGTGTCAGGGAGCTGAACACCACAGCAATCAGATGATCATTTCTACCATGTTCCATTGCTGTGGCATGCTTTAATCCACCATTTTTCTGAAGGAAAACAGAAGCAGATTTGAACTCCTACCATTTTTTATATATATATATATTTATATATAAACAAACCAAACCATAAGAAATAAATATATTTTTCCTTTCTTTTGCTGCAAGTACAACTTATCAAAAGATTATTTCTGGCTTTTACAATTAGAAATAGTGGAAGTAAACATGGAATTTTAAATGAAACTTACCAGTGTTCCCAGAGTGCTGCTATCAGGAATTAGCGAAATGAAGAATCTGAAGACAATATTGCTAATTTCCAGTTTATTAGAATAATTTTGTCCTCTGATTCTTACCTTCCCAGTTTAGATGGCACCATATATTAAGGTAGTTGATGGAAATGGTGGTTATTTCTCAGAGCTGAGAGAAGTAATAAGTATTGCAGTTACAATGTAACTGTAAGAGTTACTGCATTTTAGGATATTCCCCAACCGCAGTATTGGAGGAATATTAGCAAGTAAAACTGATTTCTAAAACAGTCAGTTAATAAACAAAGGCAAGTTCTGTTCCCATTCCTGTAACTACCAGTTACGCATGTTCCTGGCACACCCACACGTGCTGAAGAAGGAAGAGAATTCACCTTCCTGCATTTTTAGTTATTTACAAAACATTTTAAATGCTAATCTGAAGGCAAAATTTAGTATTTGACTGAAAAAAACCAGCCCCAAATTTCATAATCATGTAGGACGCAGCAGATGTAATTGTCATTGTAATATTACATAAAAAGTCCAGAACTGTTATCCAAAACCTTTTAAAAAGAGTAAACACATTTGAAGACAAAGTATTTTGCAAATTCATTTCAGTTTTGCCAAACAGTTTTGTCAATAAAAAACAAGGCACTGATGTTTTTCAAGTGTGACTGCTCATATAGTTTCTGAAAGATAGTAAAACCCCTGACATTTTCCATTTCACTTCAAAAACCCTACTCTATTAACCTCAAACAATAGTTTCCAATTTTTCATTTGACCTGATGTATCCCCATATCTTTTACTCACACCAACTTCCCCCTAACAGCCACTGAACAAAAATTCCATATAGTACTAATTAATGACAAAAAAAAAATCACCAGCATATTCTGTAAGGCTTAAACACTATAAGTAGCTGTTCTTTTCCAAACACATACCAAGTGATGATATCATTTATATGCTGCATGGCTCCACTTCATAGAAACGTGGATCTCGGGAAACCAACTGCAGATCACACACAAGCTTTCTTCAATAAAATCTGCATTGTAATTTCTAAAAATCAATTAGGCATAAGAAGCAATTACCTGTTTTTAAAAACAGTATAATTTGTTTCCCCCTAACCAAAGAACATAATACATGTAAACAAGGAGCACACTGGCCTGACTGCTGTAAACATAAACAACTGCGTTAAAATGGGAACTGCAACAGCATTAACTGGATAATACATTACAACAGCATTTAAATCTGCACACTTCAGGAAATGAGCTGTAGAGTCTCTCAGTTCAGCACAGCACTCACCGGCCGCTAGCCAAGCACGGGGGTTCACCTACCTTCATGCTTCTGCACCATTCTTCATCACACAGAATGGCTGCCTCACATTAATGCAAAGCAGTTTATTCTTAAGCTACTTGAAGATTAACAGTTCATTGCAGTAGTGAATTCTGAAACAAATCTCCATCAAAACAGAGGAGAACAACTGAGAATCAATGTCATTTAAGATGCACATGAGAGCAGGATGCACAAAGGCAAAATAAGCCTCAGTTAGAAAGAAAATTCAAGAGTCATAGAATTATTTAGGCTGGAAAAGACCCTCAAGAAATACTTGCAACTTCCCCTACAAGGTCCTTTGATAATTCATAATAAATCTAATTCCATATAGCTTTCTCTAAGTGATAATCTAAACATACTTTGAAAATGTCTACTTCTGCATTTTCAGCAGAGCCATATCCCAAGGGCCAAAGTTCAGACAACACATCAGCAGCAGGACTCATTTCCTCACTTCTACATTCCTACCCAAAACAGTGAATACAAGCTATTTTGGATATTTTTGGTTGTCCTTCTCAGAAGGAAATGGGAACACCCCTAGATAACCAAAATTCACATCATGACCGTGAACCAAAGGATATTGAACAAAAAAAATTTGTACTTGTTTAGCAACAGAAGTGTTTCAAACCAATAAAAGATAGGAGACATTCTCCTCTAACTCCTTTTACACTGTGCTACATCATTCATTTGCTAGCCTAGCAGTTAGTTTTTCAGACCTTCTGGCAACATGATGTAAGCAGTGCCAAAAAAAAAAAATCCATAAAGACCCTGAAGGTTAATCGATCAAAGAACAAAGGCAAAGGAATACACAAAGCCCCCAAACAAACAGAAAAATTAATGCCAAGATTGAAGACAGTTGTCAATTTCTGAGCAACAATGGGTCAGCATTCCCAAGTGTTGATCCAATAATACAGTAACAGAGATCCTTCCAAATGATTGTTCCCTACAGTTTTAAAATTTAAGCTTCCTCAATTGCAAAGCATATTTCCATTAATAAATGTCATAATACTTAACTATCCTGTATGGAGTTACAGTATTCTTTATACCAATAAATCCCCACCTTGTTCTGTAAAGTTCACGTACAAAATCCACCATAGCCCTGGAATAATGCAGTATTTTTATAGGAGGATGTTTTGCATAATATCTGAGGCTTAAATTAAATATTCAGAGCAGTACTTCAAAGTCTCCCATTAACTAGTTTTGCAACTAATAAAGCAAACAGCTTGACTTCACTCATATCAACAAAAGTAGGGCCTGCTAATGACAACTGGACTTTTCTCCCTTCCCCTTGATCAAGTCTCACCCTTAAATCAGTACTGAATTATAAGTATGTATCCCAGTATCTTAAAATGCCACCAGGCATGCCAAGAGTTCTTTAACCTGCATAGTGATTCCATTAAATACTAGACATTTTCTATTTTAAAACTATATTTCTTTCAGACTATATTGCTTTCCTACAATACCTGAGGAGTTTTTAAGCACACTCAAGGGAGCTATGACAGAATACCCATTTTAATAACTTTTCCTCTATGGGATACTCTTAAAAAAATCAGAGTCTAAGTAAACTTAGAAAATAAGCTTTTGGTATATTCCCTTGCACCAAATACACTGAGCAATTTTCACCGTTTAAAACCAGAACAATACTCTCTCACTTCTTCCTCAACTTGGAAAGAGTGTTATTTTTGTAGCCTTCTTTTTAAGCCACTACTCCATAAAGTTTGACTACAGATCTGACCACTCAAACCGAGAAGCTCACCTGCAGACCTTCATTACTGAGTCCGCCTCTAACCATGGTCAATACTAAAGTGGGAGAAAACATTTGTACTTAATTCGCCACATAAGGTGGTTGCAGAGGAGAAATTGCAAGTAGTAATTCGGTACATCTTCACACGTGAGAAGAGCTGAAGTAGCACACAGGAGTTCTATGACACTAGAACAACTCTCTCTTCTCAAAGCCTCAATTACTTTTTTCTTCAAACCTTCATTGCAGTTGTACTTGCACCTTCCAAACAAATACCCCTTTAGAGAAAGGAAGAACCAACCACCTTTTAAACCAGCTAACCCCTTCAAAAACTTGAATACTAATAGTGTTTGCAGTACTTTTTTTGTGTTTGCATTGTTTTCTCCTCTTGTATTGCATTTAGTCTCTCCTAGCTTAGCTTACGTTCCATTTCAATCGTAAAATTCGCAGATTCACAGAGTGCCTAGTGCTCCATGAACTTAGACTTCATTATTACTGTACTACTTAGAGACTAACGTTATAAAACTTTTTTTTTTATTACGTATGGCAGATACAATCTACTTATGTGTGCAAGAACAAAGAAGCTTGACTATGTTCCTGACCTTTCTTGCTTTTTTCCTGTGACACACTAATTTTACTTTTTGATTTATTATTGTAGGTCTTAAGTTTCCATGAAGACAGAAAAACAAACGGAAACACATACTTTGTAAGTCTTCAAACCATGGATTCCTTGCTGCAGAGGTTTACATGGTTCCAGAAAGTTCACACAGCATCAAGAAATGGTCTGGAAACACTCATGCATTTAAAAACCAATAGAGGCAATTAAACACAATTACATCCTTTGTGGTTCAAGATGCCATTCCCTGAGCGATAGATCACTAGACCCTGGACCCATGTTCTGAGAAGCTTCACTACAAACTTATCCTTTCATTTTTCCTGGGGTAGTGATGCCGAATGTCCTATAGGAAACAAAACACTAAGGCTAGAGACATTTCTGCTCTGGCTTAACAAAGTCACTCTTAAATTAGAGATCACAGCTAAAATATGGTATTAAAACCATAGAAACCTCTGGTGGAAAACAGACACACGCACTGTTGCATGGTTACAGACATTTGTTGGCAAACAGACCGACTCAAAAACACACTTCCACAGTCCTTTTTTTCTATTATTATCTTAGCTGGTCACACAACCATCAAATCTCCTGCAAAAACAACTTCATGTTGTTGCTTTAACTCACTTATCTCCCGTGTGTGGTCTTTATCTTGAATTTGTATGCACTATGGTACTGTCCCAGTTTAAACTCCCCAAGTAACATTGCACTTGAGTTCCTGGCAAGATTAATGGGAAGTGGATTTTTGGAAAATGCTTTAAGCACTTTCTTTGTAAATGGCCACAAGATGCTTAATGGAATAAGAAGCATTTCTCTCAAGTCAGCTTTTCTGTGTGGTTTTCACTACTTGGACTTGGTTAGAGGTCTCAGATCCTTGCATTGAAGAGGTTACATGAGGATTTTGCCTTAGAGTTTGCTTTTTGCATATAGAAAACACTAAGAAAAATCATTACTGAGAGGTCATATCAAAAATATTTGAGTCCTAAGTTTCATTTTCAGGAGTTTGCTTTTTTTTTTTCCCAGAACACATCAAAAGCAACTAGCTGAGTTGTAACTAGCTCCAAACAAAAGTATTTTACACAGTTAGTTTGCAACGACATATTGAACTGTGAAGTTGCAAGTTTGAGAGTATTTTATGATAATCCATCTATATAAAATATCTCCATTGAAATGCTAGGTTTTCAAAACTTCACCAGGGACATGCTTCTGTCTGACTTCAGACCTACTTCCTAACTGATCTGAAATAAAAGTAGCAGCAGCTCATCTTAGCCCCTTCACCTACCTTTTCTTTCTGCTCTCCACAGCTCAAAAATTATTTTTTACTTCCCTTTACTTACTAGTGCACCGAGACATTTAATAGGAAAAAAAGTTCACATCATTAACACCATTTCCTTACCCTATTAATTCTCCCAGAAACACTGTTAATAATTTTGGGATAGATATTGCCAAGACAGACAAATGGAAAGGATTTAAAGTCCTTTGCACGCTTCTCCTGACAATCCCCTCATCGGGACCAAGAATAGATTGTGAGCACCAGAAATTTCACTACAGAGCTACAAGTCTCAACAAGCAAGAACTGCAGCTGTGTTGTTGCGGTCATCAAAAAATGCATAAATCTTGCATTCATCAATAGTGCCTGGAAATCAATTTTAGAACAACCCTCCTACTCAGGTACATAGAAGAGACTTTTACAGGCAAGAGAAAAGGGGTTGATTTTTTTAGGCAAAAATGTAAAAATCTGAAGAGCAACTAAGTACTGGAGTGAATCATGCAAGAGTTGAGGGTCTGATCTCCCATGGTTTGCCGTGTAAGGTCTAGTGTGATACAAACCCAATCTGGGATTGCTACACAGTTCTCTATCTTCAAACAGAGGACCATATCCTGACACCACCCAGTGATAAATTATATACATCACATGGCATAGCAACTTATCTACAGAGCACACTCAGCTAATAGAACAAAACCCCCCAAAATGTGCATGTTTTATTATTTCTACAGCCTTCCAAAAGGCCTTTAAAAATGGAAGACTGTTAGACTTACTGCCTTCAAAGGAAAATTAGTTGATTTTAGTTTATATTACATTTAAGAAGGCATTTTATGAACTAAGGATGGCTTTTACCAGAATAAAATAAGCAGGCTCCATACTTGGACAGTAAATTTTCATTTGATTATTTTAGCAGAAAATTTCACTCACTGCACCATGTAACATGATATAACGTGAAATAGTAATGGCAGCTTCTGCTGTACGGTCTAGGAAGAGAATTGGAATCCAGTTGCATAATGAGCTTCTCCTAATGAACTTTACAGCCTTTTGAGTTAAATGTCAGTATTATTGTAAAAGCGCAAGTGAACCCAGTATTTATTTTAGTCTTTAACTGCTCACACAACAGGGAGTTGTAACTCAGAAGAAAAACTCATTGGTGAAGACATTAAGGTGAGCTACTGTTTCCAAAGAAAAACAGGTGCCAAATACATTCACGATGTAACTCCAATTTGGATCATTCTGGAAAACCACAGAGTTCAATAAATTACAAGCTGCACAAGTAATTCATCTTGGCTTGAAGAACCAGCCACCATTACCTCCTGCTAAAGTAGGATTCCTTTAGGCTAATAACATGTTCTTTCTTACCTACTTCCCCAGTAGCAGAGTGTTTACTTACAGGTAGATAATTTTTCACTGGCTTCCAATTTGAGAAACGCATTCAAGAAGCAAAAACCAAAGCTTGGGTTTTGTATTGCATGCTGTGCTGAAAACAAGAAATTCATTCACCACTTCCCATCAGCAGGCAGGTGTTCAGCCATCTCCAGGAAAGCAGGGCTCCAGCATGCGTAATGGTTATGTGGGAAAACAAATACCATCACTCCAAATGTCCCCCACTTACCCCTTCTTCCCCCAGCCTTTTATGCTGAGCATGATGTCATATGGTGTAGAATACCCCTTGGGTCAGTTGGGGTCAGCTGTGTCCCCTCACAACTTCTTGTGCACCCCCAGCCCACTGGTGGGGTGGGGTGAGAAGCAGAAAAGGCCTTGGCTCTGGGTAAGCACTGCTCAGCAAATAATAAAATAATAAATAAAGATTAAAAATCTCTAAAATATCATTTTGGAGCTTGAGCTCGTTCCAAAGCTCGCCTACCTAAGGGAAGCATCAGGGACCTGCAACCACTGCACAGGGAGAAGAAGAGAGTGTCTCTTTGGGGAGAAGCACACAGTTTGACAACTGTGGCTGGTTTTATCTCACAGGGACAGCCCAATGGTAGTAGTAGCTTCGAAGTGGCACGAGCTTGTGTTTACATGAAAGGACACTGTCACAGTTAAGGTACTGAAGTTCTTAAACTCTGCATTCAGTTAACAGCTCTGCCGCAGACAGTTCTGAAGGTCAGGTAAGTGATTTTTATCCCTCTACATGACAGTGTCCATTTTCTGAGATGACGGCCACCACAGCAAAACTAGTTTATAGACTTGCTCTGTCCACTCATTTGCTGGTGCCTTATTTTACCAGGACAGCTGACTGAGCAACTCCATGAAGTAAGTCACCTAAATGGTCCACATTAAAGAGATGACTCATTTTTCCTAAGGTAATTTCTCACAGGGGTGAACAAACTAGATGGTAGTTAGCTTCTTGAACGGCGTAAAGAGAACTACACCTGCCGACTCTTCAGTAAGGGTCAATATGCTAGTTCATTAACACCTGTACTAGAATATACTTTATAATAAAAATTAAGTGCAGGACAGACCCCTTTTAACACCAGCTGCAGGATTTAAAATAAATCTCCCAGCTTCTCTCACATTTCTTGTCCATCAGCCTACAGGGTATATGAAGACTTTATTAGAAACACATTTTCTTCAGATCACTGTAATCAAATTCAAGTCAAGCAGATACAAAATGGTTATCTGGTGAAATAAATAAAGAAATGCATATACTTCTCTCTCCCCCCAGCCTATCCATCCATTTTGCCTATGACTAATCTTCTAATCATCCCTCAAATACTGCAAACCTTGCCACCCTGAGTGGTAGCAATTTGAATTAAAAAACAAAAAAAAAACCAAAACAAAAAACCAAAAAAACCAAAACGCTAACCTTTCCCCTTTCATTACTGCCTTCGCTTGTATTACATGTGTTTGCTGCATTTGTCTCCTTCAAACTAAAACAAGCCTAGTACTAAGAACAGGTGTCACTTCATGTGCACATGTAATTACAAAAGGTTTTAAACAGTGGCATCTATTTCTGGAGTAGAGAATGCAGAAATCTGGCAAAGCTAGTAAGTACCCTGCGTCTCTTCCACAGGTACTACTTAAACCCACTCCCCTCACCATAAGTTTTTCAAGTTTTATCTACATTACTACAGTGAAACTGTGATGAAAGTACCAAGTTGCATGACATCCTTGCTATTATACAGTCATTAGAAATAGTTAAACACATTCAGAAATGTTTTGCACAGAACATTTTTCTTCTCCCAGCTTGCCTTCTGCATCCTCTGCATAAATCTGACTATTCAACACCTAGACATTGAAGTAACTTTTCCAAACTTCCCTGCTCCATGATTCCCTCTGTGCAAGTGTGCCTCAAGTTACCATGACATCCAACTCCCTGAGCAGGATCCCTTCTTGCGCTGCTCTGACACCCCCAGCAAGCTACTGAATGGAAGCAGGAAAGGAGGTAGAACAGGAGGAAGAACCACCCCAATCTCTTTTCTGCAGTGGTTAACATTAAGCTTTAATATTTTGCCTACAGTTGAGGTAGGGGTAATATTTGCTTTATCCCCTGAAAACATAATAGGTCTGTAGGAAGTCACTCAGCAGTCACATGACCCCTTTCTCTAATCCCCACACTTAAAGAACACTCATCCTCAGTGAGATCTAGAAGCAACAGTGAAAAATAAGACAACTGTAATAAGAATATTTAAGCATGTTTAATTGCTCTTTTCTTCCTTCCCCCCAACTGAACAATATTTAATTCAAACCAATTACAAAGCAGAGTAGAACACTTAAGTAGTCTTCAGCAGCTAGTTATGCAACCTCACTCTTCTGCACATCGCAAGAGGTAGTAGTTATTAGTATTACCTGAGGAACAAAACCATCCAGCTTGAGATAGGAGGAGGACAGGTAAGTTCTTAAGACACTATCACAAACTGTTCTGTTCTCCAAGTATGACTCCTTCCATGTGTGCCTGACCACAGTCACATGAAAATGAGTAAGTTTAGTATTAAAACACTACAACATCCAGGCACACATACACATTCACCCTACTGCAGCACATTCTTGTGTATCCTACCTTTTTCTTTTATCCTCTTTTCAAACTCTAAGGAGTTTATCACCAATATGTTTATATTGGCCTCAAAAAAGTTAAGGTAGCTGAAATAACTGGATAAAAACCACATAGTCTTCCTTACATAAACGCTGTTTTAAGCATTTCATAATCTTTAGATCTTCCACCTTTATTAGGCAGATCAGCATTACACTTATTAAAGCTTCAGGATGGGTTTGAATATTTCCACTCTACCCTTTTTTTTCAAAATTAGCAGACTATATTATATTGATATGTATTAGTTTTCAACATACATGTATTGAACCAAGTTTTAAGTTGATTAAACAAGAACTAGAGACATCAGTTTTGCTGCCCTTTTTAAGACTCGGCCAACATGCAGTGCTTCCCAGGCACAGGCATGCATTTAGAATTTGTGAGTACAGAAAACTGCAGAATCAGAGAACTGGGGATTGTGACTGCCTCAGCACCTTCTTTTTTGGTTTAGATTATTGAAAAGATCTAAAGGAAGCCATGCCACTATAACAAAGTTTACAGTGGCTTGAGACTTTGGTGTTTCTTTTGCGGGGCAGGTGAGAGATGTTTGTTTGTGGGGTTTATGTTTTGTTTGTGGGGGGTTTGGGTTGTTTGTTTGTTTGCTTCCCCCCCCCCCTTTATGAGCCCTGTGTCCCTTTTGCAGGGGCTGGTAAGAATCACCACTTACCAATTGCAGGTAAACATAGGCACAGAGATGAGGTTTCTGTTATTTTCTGGAGACTCGTAATACAGTGCTTTTGAAGAGCCATGATGAAATAGCCTTAAGTCTCCATGCAAATAAATAATGTATTGCTATGCATATAGAGGAATAAAGGCATTCCACTCAGTGTGTATCCTTTTATAACCTCAGTTAATGGCTTTTGAGATGAGTATTAGAACTGCACAAGAACAGCCCTTTTGGAAAGATTAAAGCCATTTAGGAATGAGTCAAATCTTACAGCATCCCTTAACAAATTATAAGTCTTACTGCAAGGAACTGTAATGCTCCTCCACTTTCAATGAAAGGTGTAAGGCCTAATGTTAAAAAAAAAAAAAGCTCTGACAACAGCATTTACTCAGTCACCAGAGGAACTTCCCTTAGCACAAGAAGAACTGAGCCAAGAAAAAGCAATCCGAGATGTCCAGGTATATTTTAGGCTGTTACACAACACACTCATGGACAGGAATCAAAAGCAGTAAGACCATATTTGACAAGAGTATTATAATGCAATCACATGGTTTATTATTCTTGAATAGGTCTTCCTGGTATGTTCCTTAAAATTTGCTTAAGCTTCCTTTCAACCTACTTCACTACATTACTCTAACTCTAGTACTAGACTGTAATAATCCAATCCATTGTAATAACAAAAACTATTAATAAGAGAGTTTCAACTCCATCACGTTATCATTCTGGAAGAGATGTGAAATAGAGAACATGGGACTAGAATGGACATCCTGAGTCACCAGTTTAGTCCTCTAATATTAGAAGCAACCACATCATGTAGTCCACTTTCCTTCATACATCAGAGGAAAAGTAGGACACACAAGTACTTATTATGACATGACAACAGTCTTGGGGCAGG
Organism: Aviceda cuculoides; assembly: GCA_035590195.1. Lineage (NCBI taxonomy): Eukaryota > Metazoa > Chordata > Aves > Accipitriformes > Accipitridae > Aviceda > Aviceda cuculoides. Next base: position 18,362,657 of record JAVJGG010000055.1, read on the forward strand.
AGAATGACCATCAGTGGAAATTCCTCCCCAGCCCCCCACCCACCTTGCATTACCTGGTCTATGCATATTGATTACAAACAGATTTCAAAAAGGTGTAAGCTACTAGATGTTCTCATCTCAGCAATGACTTTGCAAAATGTGAAGCAAAGGTACATGCTCAGCCCTTAAAATCCTACCAGCTTTTATGACTCAAAAGAAAGTTTGTCTTAGAGTTAAAAAGCTTTTTCTTCAAAGACATGATATTTTAAAGTTCATTTCCCACAAAAAAATAGCTTCTATAGAAATTAAGATTTCAGAGACAGAATATCATGAGTCATCAAAAACATGTTTTCAGTTGTCTTTAAAGCAGGATTTTTTTTTTTTTTTTTAAAAGCCACTACACCACAATGAAGTAACAGATCAGTCTGGATTGCACAGTGCTTTCCCCTGAAGTTGGATACATGCCCTATCCAGTTAAGTCCATGTCGCCACTACTCCATGAAACATTTGAGAGACTGTCCTACTCTAGTTTTTCAAGTCGTCTTTCTCCAAACAAAAATAATGCCTGAAAGTATAAAGGGTTAAGTTTTCCCAAGCCTCAAGTTTGTATAAGCATGCTTTTACTCCTCAGCTGTTTGGAACTAGCCAGCTGTTTCCATTTTGAAAATACAGTTATCCTTTTAAAGGCTATTTGACAAAGTTCAGAAAAAAACCACCACAAAAATCCCACTTCAGTAGCTGTAAGACAGCAGGTATTGTCAGCAGGAATTCTTGTGTGTTTATTAATACAACACAAAAACTTAACTTTTTTCATACAGTTAGCATTGTTATGCAAGCATTTTTAACATTTTGAATGAGGAGAAACTAGGTAACGTTTTCATTATTAAAAGCTTTGTGTTAGTTTGAACACAACATTATGTTTGTGGAGTTTCTACATATTTCTTTCAAAAAGTTAATAAAAAAAGCTCATACTATAAGTAGCAAACATTCTGATCTTGGTTGAAACAGCAGAAGAGTTTACAAAAGCCAATGAAATAAAGTCTCCATCCTCTCAAAATTGTCTTATACCTGAAGAAAAGGTCTTGTCCTTTAGTTTTTTCAACTAGCTTATCAAAGATCAAAATCAATTTCCAAAAGCTCTATCTTAATGAACAGAGCAGCAAGGTAGGCATATACTTATTAATTTGCATATATGAACACTACCTAGGTATAAGCTGATAGCATATCAACTCAGTACCATAAAATCTGAATGGTTGTTACAAAGTTAACAGCAAAACTTCAACTTTGTATTCACAAAAATTTGTGCACAAGGCGTTTTAGGGCCATATTTTTTAAGGCACCTTATCCACTGTCTGTGAAAATATATACTAGAAGTGACACTGTTTTGCATATTACAAGACATATTTGAACACACATGCACTCACTCTGCATACAGAGATGACCCTTATACATAAGAAAAGATTGCACAAATGGGCAAGATACAAATGCATTTCAAGGAAGAAACATGCATCCATTGATGCAGAAATAGAAATCCAGCGAAAACAAGGGTGCAGCAGTAAGAGATATCCAGTAAGGGGAAATACATACACAAACTGCCATCCTGGTTGTGGCCAGGTTGTAGTGCAGTGCAGCGGGGTTTAAAGCGGTAGTAACATACAACAGGAAGCTCAAAGTTTAACAGCAAAAACATGCACCCCAAAAGCCCCCCACACTGAGCAAAACTGCAAAGGTTTCTCAAAGCACCAAAATGCCTTGCTATGTTACTGCAATAATTAGAGTAGTAACTTTAAACTTGAACAACTGACTTCATGTCACTTGCGTGACAAGCCAACTATACAAGTGAGAGCGTTTTGAAGCGGGACTCAGCTGCTTATTGCTGGTGCGTAGCTAATACCTCCATCAGAATTTTGTACCCTTTGTTGCCAAACAACTCCTTTTTCTACTGGCATTCACTGAGCATCCTGCTCATGATTTGTGAGGAGCTAGCTAGCTAGATACACAGAGCACGATATTCTCTGGTCTTTTTCACATCAAGCTCAGTAAAAACTTGCTCACTAACAGGAACTTAGAAACCTGTATGAAAAAGCAGCAGAGCAGTGCAAAGCCAGAGGCTGCAAATGACCATACTATGTTGTCTACTCCGTTTACTATGGAGATATTGTACATTTACTTCCATTCAATTACTAGTTATTCATTTAAGTGTTTCTTTCTCTAGTAGTGAGATTTAAATAGCATGCATTTGACAGCACAAATTCAGGTGGTAGATTTTGGTTGATTAACACAGCTCAGTCATTGCTTTCAAGAGACAAATCGTAAGGCAAGATTCTTCAAAACCCGAGTACTTTCCAGCCTGCTTATCCCTAGCACAAGGGAAAAACTGACAGGGCACCTAGTGACTGATGGAAAATTAATTTGGGTCACTCTACAGTATGGTTGCTATGGCAACTGCATGCAAAATGTAATAGGCACACTCTTCATCAATGTTAATAAAACATCAGCCATTCTTCAGGAATTTTTAATCAATGTAAAACAAAGTACATGTCATAACTAGATATAAATTAAAATCAAACTTGTATGGTCAACTCTCCTCTGTCAAGGAAGAAATGTCACCACCTCTTCCTTGTTGCATACAGTAATCTGTCATATCATCTTAATTTCTTGAGAAACAATTTCTACACCTAAATGTCACATAAAAAAAAGCACATCTGACTAGAAGGGGGGGGCGGGGGAAGGGTTGATCTGAAGGAAGATTTTTTTCTGGATGTATGAATTTAATACATCTGGTATTTTACAGTAAAGGTCTGGACTAAAAACAAAACTCCATCTCACCAGTTCAAACCAAAACAGCTCTGCTGGCTTTACACAAGTAAGACACAACTTTATCTGACCTCTTGTTCAAATATTTTACAATCAGACCTCAAAGAGACACACTTTTGACCAGACATGGTAGGACATTAATGTCTGGAGCCAAGAGCAGTTTTTTACATATACATACCAAACTTCTTAGATCTTTTTCAGATTATTATTTATTTATTTTAAGGTGAACTTTCGTTGCTTCAGAGACTGCTTTAACTCTTAAAAATCTAAATGTGGTTGAGCATTTTTAAGACTAGACTTTTCTGTCAGCTACAATTATATCACAGAACCAAAAAGGCTTGAGCTATAAAAAGCTTGAGAATCATAGTTCGTTTCCTAGACAATGTTAGACTGATTTAGTTTTAGATCTTACTCCAAAGATAATACATAGTTATATAAATATACAAAACTGAAGTAATCCTTGATGCTACAAAAAAAACCCACCACTCCAAAAACCAGAGGACTCCCTCCAAAAAGAAAATCTATTTCCCCCTTTCCCTCTAACAATACATTATACAAGTATCCAAACCAACACGACATAAGACCAAAGCTGGCATTTACTTTTCACGGTGTATCTACGCACCATAGCAGACTGGTTAATCCAGACTTTTGCAACAGGTTACCATCTTTGAAGCCTCCACCAAGAACAAACTGAGACATCAGAACACAGCAACAGGGGATTAGCGTGCAAGACTACAGCGACAGCCCAGCTTTGCTCACCATTATGCTACTTCAAAGCGTCACTGCACTGAGGGCAACTACATCACCCGATGTTTCAAGAAGCCTGAATGTGATTTTGGGGTCTGGTAGCTTCCCACAAGACAAGTTTGTAGAGCATGTGGTTGACTGAACGAAACGGATGATTTTTAAAACAGATCTCCACCTCCTCTTAGCTGTTTCCCAAGCAAGCTTGGACAAACAAGTAAGCTGGTTTTGAACTGTAAAGTCGTCACACGGCTGGAGTTGATGTGGATACTTAAAGCTATATTCAAAGCTTTGTATTTGACAGAACAGCCCCAATCTACAAAACTGAAAAAGGACAAAACTATTAGCCTTTGGTGTTACACCAGGCATTAATTTGCCTCTATATTATAAACCAGGTTCAAAGGTTTTGATCTGGATTAAAAAGGAAGAGTCCCAACAGCAATTCCAAGTATCCTGTTAAGACACAGCTAAATGAACTTTTGGGGTTTTTTTACAGGAGTTGCAACACCAATACCTCAACAGGTGTTAATTTCCCCAAGTCAAACAACTGATGTGTCTGCTTATAGTTACTCTTAGTTCTTCAGGATAAGAGAGCAACTACAAGCTTTTATTTATTTTTATTTCCTCCTTTTTAAACACAGATAACAAAACATCTTTTTGGACCAAATAAATCAGCTCTGCAATAAACAGAGTATTACCAAGAAAAACAGCAGACTAGCAGAACTTGTCTTAGTATTAAAACAATGCACTTCAGTACCTGGTTTTCGAGGGGGGGGGGGGGGGGATTGTGGTTGGTTTGTGGGGGGGGTTTTGG
>JAVJGG010000055.1:18393871-18429117 GCA_035590195.1 Aviceda cuculoides
TTACAGCAGCAACTGGAAAGCAGCACAAACGCACCTGAGGTAGCTTTAAATAAGAGACACCCCATATACGGGTATCGGTGCATCGACACGACTGTCGAGCTGAGAGGCGGCACCCGCGCGTTGGATCGGGAACCGCTCCCGGAGACTCGTCGTACCCGCCTGGCCCCCAGCCTGACCCACAGAAACCAGTCCATTCCCGCAGGTACCTGCCGCCGCTCCGTCCCTTGGACCAGGGCTGCTTTCCCGGGAAAGGCAGAGGCAGGGCTTGCCCGGGTCTCTCTTGTTCCGACCCATCCTCTGATTTCTAACCGCTGCCTCGAGCTCGAGTTTGTTCGGCAAAGACTGTGGTTAATCAGGGTACAGATTTTGCTGGTAGTCTGCGCCTATTTAAAACGAGGGCGTTGATTTCATCTGTTTGTAAATTTTTCTAAGAGAATTTATTTGTACATAATCTGAGGAGCCTGCTTGGACCCACTAACGGTAATTACACAACGTGAAAAAACGTACTCCAAATATATACATGGAGAGGACATTTTTTAATTTTTTAACATCTTGATTGATTACAGTAATTATACATTTAGCTGGTCAACATCACCTAAATGATAGAGATTCATTCAGAGGAATAAATGGAACCAGCAATTATATCAAAGCTATATTTGGTTCCAGCCAATGTGCTGTTACCACACGAAAATTCTGCCTATTTCTGTGATTCCTTAAATCAGTGGCACGCCTTTCTCCATATTACATTATCTGTGAACTCTTTTAAAAATGCAAAACAAACTTAAGAACTCACTGGTTTCTTCAGCGAATGTGTGTATTAAAGACTGGGAATGAATTCCAGGCAATTCTTGCAAAAAGATACATATGTGCAGCCCTTCTTGCCAGTGTGGATTTCCTCAAAAGACTGAAATCAGGGGAAAAAATCCACATTCCTGAAATACCCTGAGCACCACATTACAGCAGCAAAGAAGTAAAATACAGAAAAAAGGCGGCTAAGGAGTTGAGGTAGTCTTATTATAGCTTTAGACTTATCAGTTTGTGGCTATGTCCATATTAGTTTTAAAAATGTCATGGCATGTGCAAATTATTTATTTTGTTTCAATCTGTCTGAACTAGCTGCTCAGTCTTTCACTAAGCTTTTGTCTGACTTGGTTATTCTGTATGACATCTAGAAAAGGAGAACCGACTGACTGCTAAGCGTCTAAGATTTTGTCTCCAGGTAAAGATACAGGGTATCAGACTATGGTTTTAAACAGGGTGGAAGAAAGTGGTATGGATAATTGTTTTTTTGCTGTTTGCCAACACTGTTGTACTGTTTTTTCAATACAGATATATTTTTCTGACTACATTATACTGAAGATGCACATTCTGATGAAATAAAGTCAACTATAGAGGACAGCAACTACCTGCAACATTGTCACATTTCATCCTGCTTGTTCAACAGCTGTTTTGTTCTAGTCACAAAAATACTGAAGAAAAGGAATAGTGCAATCAGAGGATAATCATAAAATCAGTCATTACCTTTTTTATTAATAGCTACATTTTTTTTCCTATGTGATCTCTATAATCTCACCTCCAATAAAATGATGCAATCTGATGCAAGTATCATAGGATTTCATTTTCCAGCAGTGGATGCTAGCTGACTATTAATGAGTTAGTATAAGTAACTCACGTTCATGTTTCCCCAATTAGCAGAAGCTAATGCATTACTTGCCTTGTATTCCGAACTCACCTTAAATCTACACAAAACTTTTTTTTTTACTCGAGAAAATAATTTACCTGATTGTAACATGTTACAACATGACATAATATGTTGTTACCTCAACATGTAAATACTGATTTACATTTCTGCACAATGATGGAATAATGAAAGCAGATCAGATTTTGAAATTTCTGTAGAATAGAATAGGACAGGACAGGATATTTTCAGTTGGAAGGGACCTACAACAATCATCTAGTCCAACTGCCTGACCATTTCAGAGCTGGCTAAAAGTTAATGATGACATTTTCATCAAGATACAGCTTTAAAATCATATATTACCCAAAATAAGAAATACCCATTAAAAAAATCCTATTTATTTTCAAACTCTCTATTCCATTTTAGACTAAACAGAGTATTTGTATAAATGGTAATGTAAAGAGAAAAACACACATTTCTGCTAGTCTGAACAAAAATTACCAGTATTTCTGGTGTCTTTATTTTTACTTTTCTCTGAAAAATTTCCATGTAACCTGACCAATGTTACTTTGGGTATTTTATGAATTAACAAAATAGTGCCTGATTGGTTTCAAATGTTATTGCCTTACACATATTTTTAAATGATCCTCTGGATTTTTATCTTTAATTTCACAAAAGACTGTCAGAATCGTATAAAGTCTGAGTATTGGATAAAAGCTTTTTTCTTGAATGAGTACTTTAACACTTAGGGTTGCTGAAGGTTGAGCACTACGACTGCATGACTCGGGTACAGTACAGAGCAACAGCAGTTCCCAAAGGCGTGTTGGGCAACTGGACGGAGTCGTGCAAAGGGAAGAACCTTCCTGGGTTTAGGCATTATCTGCCAGACTTCGCTGTTCAAAGTATTATCCTTGAATAATTAATACTTGGATTAAAACCAGTGACATTTCAAAGTGACAATGAAGCAACCTGTGGAGTGTATTTAATTGAGAAATCGCATCCCAAGAGTATTCAAGTCACTAAGCCATTCTTTCTACGTTATAATAATTAACCACATCCCCTGTCATTTTTTACTGTTTATGATACAACTGAGGTTTCTTCCATGCATATCCTTATTGATTGACAAATCTGTCCCTGTAACACATCAGTCCTTCCCTAGAGTTTCTTTTGTGAACATCAATTTTATCGTGCATTTCTATTCCTGTTCTAAGAAATTATTTCACTTATTTGAATTTTTAATTCTTGTGACATCATTATCATGACCCTAATTAAAAGGATGGGATTTAAAGAAAGGGGTATAATGCACACACTTCTAGGATCATTGCAGTCCCCCACTATGACAAATTGTTTATTTAATTGTTCTGATTACAGAACTCATTTGTTCATTTTCAAAGTTCCAGCTTCAAGAACAATTTCAACCTGCTTTTCAGATGGCCTCTGGACACATTCTAGGTAAAAATTATTTGGATTAAGAAAGAGAAGATTACAGAGATTCAGAGCCTACTCTTTTAAAGAGCATGAAAAAAGCCTGATGCTGCAAAGCCACATCAGTGGGAAAATGAACAGGTTGCTTTTGTCCTTCCATTGCCTCTTCCAAGCTGTGCTGTTTTCCCAGTGGGACTATAGAGCAGATTGGCTCAAGTGCTCAGAACAGTAAAGAAAATAAATTAACATCCAGCATGTGGAAAAATAATAAATGTATTAGTTTGGACCTGCAAGATAGACTTCTTATGCGATAACACTGGCATCAAAATCTTGAGTGTTAAAAGAAAATGTTATTTTCCTGATTTTATTAAGGGACCTCCTTGCACCTACTACTATCTATCCAACTTGAGTGCCTCGCTCAGGTCAGTTTTGCTAGGTAGCAATGCAACAGTTTTTAACCCAGCAAAAAAAGCACTGGAATAGCCATAACCTAATAATAATAATAATGATATTATACTTCAGGTGCATCGTCTACTTCACGTGGGAGAATGCAGTAAGCTCCACTGCAACAGAACTTCTTCCTCAGTCTGTGACTGCAGAGGGTGCTAGTGGCAAAGCCTTTTTGGGTGTAGGGGACACGTCTCCTCTCCTCTGGAAACGCCAGTCCTCTTCGGAGAAAATGGGCACCGAGCTCTGCAAAGGCCAGCCAGGGCCATGTGGGTGGTGTCTTTTGTGGGACATCTCTGAGGGTCTGTGAGGAGTGTGGGTAGCTCACAGAGCGGTTGCATCCTCCGGGTTTACCTTCAGGTAATCTTGGCACAATACAAAAATAGGACTAAAATGATTTCTGATATGTTTACCACTTGCCTAATTAAAGAACTAGGGACTTCCTCGTATCTCATTACACAGAAAAAACCCCTTTTATTTCTAAATCAGGCTTCAGAACAAAAATTGATCGGGTCAGGACAGTCTTACTGTTAATTAGTACATTTTTTTATCTGTCTCAGTAGGACCTTTAACCTGTGGCTATTCTTCTAGTACTATAATAGTAAAGATAACAAACTGTTATATAAAATTGTGACTTGATTTTATAAAGGTTATAAACAAATCCATCATCAGCTGAAGTCAACAAGATGCAGAAGGTCAGCAACTTAGTAAAAAACAAGTGTAAGACTTAAGGCAACTAAGATTGACTAAAATATAAGATTTAACAGATATATGTGCTTACTATTTGCAGTTTAATACTGAAATTAACAGACTTGCTCTGTTTACAAGAGCAGTTAAATATCTACTTAATAGATTGTATAGAGATTTGCAGTTCCTAGGTTTTGTGAGAAAAGCTTAAGTTACGTTGTTTTATAGAACTGAAGTCCAGAAAACTTATTTTTTTTCCTCTAACTTGTAATGTACTGTAATTTTAGACTCAAAAGAAATACAGGAAAGATAGAGAAAAAAATGACTAATTTTTTCTGCTGTAGAGTGGTGATTAGTAAAGGGGACAATGTAGCTGTGAGATGGTGAAACTTGTTAATACAAATTTACATGCAGTTCATATAGTAAAGGGAAAAAACCAAGGTTAAAATTCAATTAAGTCTTGTTTTTAGAATGAAGTCAACCTAATTATTGCTGTTTGTACACTTTTTACTACAGCTTTTCTTTTGTGCATCTAATTAAATGTGAACGACCAATGAATTGGTCATTATGAAAAGATAATTGACCACTATAGCTTGTTCACTTTCCCTTAGGGAAGAGAGAGTTACCATATTTTATGAACTTTGATTGTCTCATGTTAATGGTCATCTCAATTTAACATTTCTGTAAATGGAATCTTCATTTTCCATTTGTGCAGCTGGCAGAGTCTTACACTGTTTTTATATTTAAAATAAATTAAAAACCAACTTGCAGTGCCACAGACATATATCAAGGGGAAACTGCCAAACATATCTAATTGGAAACTAGAAAAAGCTTTAGTTAAAAAAAAGTTTTTTGTTGAGATAAAGGTCAATGAAGTTGTAATAGAAGCCAACAAAGCTGTAATATATTTATGACTTGGCAGCTGGCTAGGGTGAATTGGGGCAGACCCAGCGACTCCAGCTGAAATCATAGTTACTAAAAAATGTACAAGCCTGCTCTGCAGCTGAAGTGTTTGCATTTCCTTATGGTATTTATACTCTTCTATCTATCTGAACATTATACTAATTTCAAAAAACAAAGCAACCTTATTTTTTCCTAAACAAGAAAAAGTTTTTTTCTGTTTTCTAAAGAAAAAAAGTTTAATTCTTTTTTTTCCCTGCTGTTTCTTAGTTATTGCTCAGTTTGGAGAAAACAATGATTATTTCATCTTTGTTTTTGAGCAACATGAAGTCCTGCTCTTTTACTAACATTTGGCCTTTTCTCAATGAACCACATCCTCAGAGTTCAACAAAGAGGCCATTAATAAAAGCCCAAAGCCAGTTATAGATTGTCACATCTTCCTGTCTGCAGAACACAAATTAATTTATAACATTTAATTCCTACTCTGAGGTCAAAAGGCTGAAATTTTGGTCTAAGGGAGAAAAAAATTAAGACAAAGATAAAAACTTCAACAGAAGAGAGTAATTTGTTTTATCTTTTCTCATATTAACTTACCTTAAAAATAACATTGATGTACCACATTTATAAATAAGCTTGAGAAAGCACACAAAAAAAAATAGGGGGAATATTGGAAATAAAAGCTACCTGATAAACTAATTGTCATTTTTGTAATACTGTCATTGAACGTCTTCTCAAAGCTACTCTGGTCACTGTAAAAACACACAGGAGGAAACAGTTCCCACTGGAATTGTAGCAGGTGGACAGATGACTGGAGAGGTCGGTGAGTGTTGAAGAGGTACGCGGTTCGGAAAGCTGCATTCCATGAGGTTCTGTGGAAGCACTGAGGATTCACGGCAGCTGGCTACAGACAGCCTCTACAGCTGGAAGATTTCTGAGGCAGTAAAAATGCATGTATTTTCGGGGATGGAGGAAGGCATGTTAGTGTTCAAGAGGTGACTAGGCATCTGTACTGAATAATTAACTTCATTAAAGAGAAGAAAACCAAGGAGTTTCTATTTTTCATGTTAAAAATGCAGAGCAGAACCGTTGCTGGGCTTTGGTTTACTAGCTGACACCCTATGGCTCGTCCCTGACCTCAGCAGAGACACAAGGATGACACTGAATTCAGCAATAGTTTTTTCTACACTCAGAACTTCTGAAGATTTTGAAAGCAGACATGAAGAGTTTCCATCAATAAATAATTCCAATTGATCAATAATTTCAGAGCTGATACAGATTTTGCTTGTAGCCTCAAGGCTATGCCCAGTATTGGTAGGGTGACAGATTCAGTACTAATTCTGTCCCAGTTTTATACAATTTTTATTTTTAATATTTCTTCTTCACTCTTATATCCCAGAGTTATGTACTGTAAATCTTTACTAGTGCCTGATGAGAACAAATTCTGTGCTTTAGAATTGCTGCAGTGGTATAAAATTCCACCTTCATCATCAATGTGCCATTGTTAATATGAAGCATGCTTTTTTTAAAGATTACTTCTGGAATTACTTGGTGTACGCATGATGCAAACTCCAGAGTTTTCATGAAAAGTTACTAAGCTCAGGAAAAAACAAACCAGATTTTAAGCTATCAGAAAAGTCTGCATGAGAACCAGAAGAGGATTAAAGGTGTTGGCTTTCTGGGCATACATTAAATCCTCATAAGGAGAGGTAGAATACACACATAGGAAGCAGAAATTCTGGTCTTGGAAAATGTAGCTGACAACACTACGGTATAATTTTTTTAAAACCTTTACGAACTGTGATACATGTATGGTATATATGTGTCTCCCATCTGCTCCTTGAGATGAAAGTGAATTATCTAGTCAAGAATGGGAAGGAACTATCTGCATCAGTGATTTCTTGTGTCTAAACTAGCTAAGCTTTTTCCAGAAAAGCAGGGTTTTTTAGTCTGGGCCTGTTGTTTCTGGGAATTGTGCCAGCCTCTCTAGATGATATTTTGCTTATCATCCTGATATAATAGCTTGGTAGTTTCTGATCTTTTTCACAATGTAGATATACGCAGACAATTTTGTAAGCAGAGACAAATGGGCCCTTGTTTAAACCTTCAGGAGGTATTTAGGCATGAATCTCTGGTATACCGATGAGCAAAAGTACATTAACAGCTTTGTATCATGGCTACTTGAACTTACGTTTCAATCCAGATTCCTGTTTCAATTCTTACATTATAGATCAATTAATTATGTGAGACAAGGAGATGTATTTTTAAAATTCACTTTATCAGGTAAGTTATAAAAAGGGATAAATAGTCTCCTTATGAAGTCCTTAAATCAGAGGGGAAAATGGGTTAAAACAAGCAGTCAAAACTCTTCAAGCAAACAGAATATTTTATTGTACATACCTCTTACCCCAAAATTCCCTATTTGTTTCTGCCCATAATATATTCAGCAAAGGATAAGATACTCCAATTCTGAATAGTGCTTATAAATGAAGTTAAGTAATATTTTCAGTGAAAATAGTTTGGATAAGTCTCTGAAAATTCAGAGGGAAAGGGATAGGGGTGGGAACAAATTAATTTGTGAATAGTTCCAGTATTAAATCAGTCTTTCGAGATTTTATATTCCCTTTCGCAGATCTTTTAGTATTGAATTATAAGGTTATAATTTGCATCAAGACATTGGACTCATTGGATTATAGAAAAAGCATATCTCCTTATAATGGAAAAAAACCCAGAGACTGTTCAAATTATCTGTTAAAGTAAGAACATACTTCATTTAATATTCTCTTATTCTCTTTTACTGAACTCAGAGTAACCAAAGCACAATTAGTTTCCAGAAAATAGACCTGCGACCATAACACTCTGTGAAAGTACATACAGGTACGTATGTCTTCTGTTACAAGACTCCTTATTTTTCAGCACAAATTCTTTAACTTTTGTTCACTTTTTCGCATTGCATTGTGGACCTGCCTTTGGAAACCAGTTACTTTTGACAGGGAGTGACAATTTCCTAATTTTGGGCACACATGTAAGTTCAGTTGCAATCAACAGTGCTTTAACTGGTGATGACCCTTAGTACTTGAAGTCCTCCGGTGGCCAACTTTCTTTACATTACAAAGTGCATATAGAAAAATGTTTCTGATGAGGACCTATATAGCTTTAGAATATTTTTTTTCTTTTTTCTTTTTTTTTTGTTTTGTTTTGTTTTAAACACAACACCTGCATATTGTAGAAAAGTGGGAAATGGAACTAAGGAAATAGTTGCCATTTAGGAGATGGCAAGGGTTTGCAGCAGTCCCTCTGATCTGTTTTGGATGAAGACAGTCCTGCAGCAAAAACGCGGGGCGCTCTCTGCCTCCTCCGCTCCCTGCTGGCCTCCTTCCTTTGGCAGGCGGAGCGACGCGAAGCCACCCAGCAGCTTTCCCCAGCACGCCCTGTACTCAGCTGCCTTACAAAGCCCAGCGTGGGAGCCGTGCTCAAACCAAATCGACGCTGGAGCACAGCTCAAAAGCCCCAAATTGACCACTCTTGCCAATGGGAATCTTGATTCTCCTGATTGCGGTGTATAGCGATCTCAACTTTCATTACAAGCAATAAAAGTTGAACTTGGATGAACAAAGCTGGAAATAGAGGACGAAGGACTGAAATGAAGAGCCCAGAAATCGGTTGGAAATCTCATGAGTTTCACTCTGATCAAGAATCAAAATTGACTTTTAAATATTTAGCATAGAAACAGGTCTTAGAACTAAATCAGCAAAAAAGACTCTTCCCACCCAATTCCATGGCACTAACCTGAAAGACCATATGGACCACTCTGAGGTCCCTAAATTAAGTACCTCTGCACCTGAAATGGAGACATACTGTGTCCTGCTAGTTTAGCAGTGCATTGAATTTGATATCCTACTTGCTGAGAAAATGCCACTGGAATAGATTAAAAATTTTTAAAAAGAAAAAAAAAAGGAGGAAAAAAAAGATAATTTCTATGTCTAAAACAAGAAAGCTGTTACAGACTTTAAAGATTCCTCATTGGAGCCTAATCCTGTGCTATATAGGTCACTTAAACTTTGTAGAGTGTGGAATTTCCCATCTATTCCTCTTTTATGCATTTATTTCTGGCTAGCTTGAATGTAGTGGTCTCTTGCATGCCACTCCACATGTAATCTGCCCTGACTTCCATTTCTAGATCTAACTTAGTATGTGAAATTTTTCTTTGGGATCTAAGCATGCCCAAACTTTAGGCAACGCTTCTCATCTTTTCATTCTTTTTTGATCTGGGTCTCAGTAGCTACATATCTGAGTCACAATAACATTGTAAGTGGAATTTGTGACATTTTATTTTTTAAAAAAGTGCTTTTCTTTTTTCCCCCATGAAATGCAAACCTTAGACAGAAAATGAAGTAATCATTTAAGAGGATAGATGAATTTTTAGATAGATCTGTGAAAACTCTGAGATAAATCAGCAAAATTCCCACTTTGAAACTATAACTTTACTACTGGCTTCACAGGTTTCTCATCCATAAGAGAAGCATTCATATTTGCCCCAGTAAGTTAACAATGTGTAGCAGAACCAGTTTAGAAGTCCAATGTCAATAGATTCAAGTGGTCTAGTTACTTTAACTGTGATGCTGCATTCCTGCAATAGTTATGGCCATCTGGGTTGGATAATAAATATTACCAAAAAAATCTTCAAATACAGAGGTCTTTGTGTATTTAATACACTTGTAGGTCATCTAAAGCAAAAAGTGCTAGGAATAGAATTGGCGAAATTTGAGAAGGTGGCCAAATTAATGTTTTTGAATGTGTTGTAAGAGCTTCCCCAATATTCTGAAGGCCTAAACTGAAAAGTTCTTTTCTGTATAATCTGGACAATATACCACTCAAACAATGAAAACTTTTCCTTTAACACATCATCTGATAAACAGCTGTACTGCATGGTTCATATCTCCTGTGTTGTTTGAGTTCTACTTTTGCAAAAGTCAGTCTGAAGAACACAATACACTATGTTGTCTTAAATGATTTCTATTCTCTCTCCCCCTGGAGAACTGGTCATCAAAGATTTACAACAGGCTATGAAAAAATGATGCTGAACTGACAATACCTTTCATGAAAGGAAGTGGCTTCAAAGTTCAGTAAATGAGACAAATACTAACCCTGATGTACAGGCTTTTCTTCAGACTACACCTTTAGAATTAGTAAAAATACCTGAGGAATGCATTAATTTCCCACAAATAATTGACGCAAATAAAAATAAGCATACATACAATCTAATACTGTACTTAGAGAGGAAAGGTTTATTAAAGTAGCTTTATATTAAGGCAGATCCAAATTTTATAGAAACTGCCTAGCTCATGTCTGCAAAACCCATCTTTATCATAGGATGACAAATCCAAAGCGGGAGTACTTGACTATACTGTCCTACCGGTTGAACAGGGACTAAATCATGACATCTTGGAGAATATTTTTTTTTTATTTTTACAACTTCCTTCTTACTCAGAGTAATGGTGTATGGGGTTTCAGCTTCCTTCCCGGCCCTGCACTTTTCCACACACTTGTGTGCGAGAGGCGGTCACGGCTACTTCTTCCTCCTCTCTTGAGCCAAGTCCTAGCCTGGGATGCCCACGTATCCCAGATGAGGGACTAACAGAGCACATCATGCTTCTTTGTGTGGTTACAGTAAGCTCCATTTCCACAACTTCACTTTCATAATAATAAAAATTGTGATAATAGCTCGCAGTGATGTTTTAAGAAACAGTAAACCAACGAGGTTAAGGTTTGGCCGCATAGCCCTGAAATGACTCAGATTCTAAGTGACAACTGGATGGCTGCGTGAGAGACAAAATTGTAGCTACAGCTTACTTAGGCCTGGGCCACTGCATTAACTCCAACACACTTTCTTAAAACGTAGGACCATATCTGGGATGAGATTCATTCCCATCCTGTTAGCTAACATGGAAGTTTTAAGCAAGGAAGTAAGACGACCAAATTCTGCTGTCAGTTACACTCAGTAAATGTGCCGGTCATTCAAGATGTACAGAATTTGGATTTGAAGATGGTTTTATCACTTGCAGCTTCCTCAAAACTACTTCGTCTTTTTAGAGAACAGATGCTCAGCCCTGCTGATATATGGCTGAAACATATGGCTGTGGATCTTCAAGTTAGGAAAGATATAAATAAAATATGCATGACTTGAAATAATACCATATAATGCTATACATATATCTGTCTTAGCAAGAGTCCAAATTAGCATGGCTAAATATTTATTGAGAAAAAGAGAATATTGTAATATTGTTGTGCCGCAGGGAAAGAAAGGAGACAGTTCAGTACTGGGTGGAATTCCATACCAACACCTTGTCTGCCTGCAACTGCCTGATCCTAAAAAGACCTCAAAAGATGTTAAATCTTGGGTAGCAGTACACATTTCTTAAGAACTGTCGGCAGGGAACATGCCAAAAATCCCAGCTGTCCTATGAAAGTATTTGTGAATCGCTTCATCAAAATAGTAATTTAGTCCATAGACTAGAAATGAAAAATTATCTTTTTAGATCCAAATGTATGCTAAGAAATAAAGTAAAAACTATGATTTTTTTACTAAGGTAGATGTTAATGAAAACAGTGTTTTAGACATAGTTGAATAATGTACTCGGATGTCATGGTCAATTCAAATCCTTTTTATTAGAAGTAGCTTTGCAGCTGGCTACAGCATCTGTTGGTTAAGCTAACAGGAGAAGTCTGCAAGTTTCCTTCATCTTCACACATAATGTAAAAAATCTACGATACTAACAATTTTTTTCAAATCATAGGATCATATTATGGTTTTGTTTGTTTGGGGTTTTTTTAACAGGAATCAATCAAGATATCCACCAAGAAATCAGCACAACTATGTTCCAGATAGTGAAGAATTAACACAGACCTTTCCTAGAAAGAAATTGTAATGACCTCAATGCATTTTTGGCACTAGGAAAAAAATAGCACTGTATTACTTTCTGGTTTTGTAGCTAGACATAATTATAACATACACTAGATTAATTATTTCGGGCCATAAAGATCTTGGAAAACTGACTGGTTTTTTTTTTATTTTGTCCTTGCATACTTGAGTTTGATTTGATTTGGAGGAAAGGAGAAAGAGAAGGTCTTTGCTCTGATTTTCAGTGTGACCAAGGTGGGAAATAAAGAGTGTGCTGTTCCTGGAAAAACAGCTCAATGTATCTGCACCAGCAATTACAAGCAATCAGAGAACACTTGGATATTGGTTGTAGTTAGGTGGAAATTCTTGCTTGCCATACAATGAGAGGCAGGGTCACGTTTATCTACTGTTTTTGTTCTTGTGTTCTGGCAGTACAAACTCAGTCCAACAGTATCCTAAATGCATTATAGCACACATATATTTAGTGCTTAGAATGAATATTTATTACTCTGGAAATACGACTGCTGTCTCACAACATCTCTCATATTTGCAGATAAGGGTGAAAGGGTTCATACACTTTTTCCCCTGTAGGAAAGAAGGTATACATCTTCTCATATTCATAAAGAGAGAGATTAGGAATTTATAATGTTTACATTCTCTCAGTTATTATGAATAGTAATGAAATATATATAGATTTATACTAATATAACTAAGTATAACTACAATTATAAAAATTAATATAAACACTTTAATAAAACAATACAGAAAAAGTATCATAACAAAAGTAAATAAAAAATTTTTGAGGGGGGGTAAACGATACTAGGTCACAAAGTCATGTTTCTTCCCTTGAAGGCTAACTTAATGAAACAGTTTAAGAATAGTCTATCCTTCCATCTTTCTTTGCCCTTGAATGTGGGTCAGTGTTAAACTGAGTCAGAATATAACTCTCCATTTCCCACTGCATGTTCTGGTTGATGATCTCAAAAACCCTTAAATGAAGCCTCATGAGTAAGTTTTGCATACACTTTCAATGACTTCTCAAGTGTCTCTCTCTTACCTACCCATGGTGGATATTTAGGTGACTCTTGACTACAGCACACCTGACTTATATTTAAAGTCCAATCAAGAAATCAGAGTCTCCCAGAAAAAATGTTGTCATATACCTCTACAAAAAGTCTAACATATATCATATTATACTGCATTTACAAGTGTACTAGCAAATTTCTTCAGCCAGGGTACATTTTACAAATGTAGAAGCCAATTCTACCATGAAATGCGATGAGGTAAGTCCCTGCGGCACATGTGATACTCAAATTGAGCATGTGGCCCAAGAAGACTCCAGATTGCATCCAGATTTGTAGCTGTACATCCTTTTTTGATTATGATTCAATGAATCTCACATCAACACTATTTCGGTAATAGCCAACATTGACAAAATGTGTCATTTCACGCGAAGTTCTGAAACTCCAGTTTCTATGGGATGAAAAAAAGTTTTTAAACGCCAGAGTTTCCCACAGAGTAGGAATTACATATCTATCACAAAGGCATAAAGCAAACATAAAGATTTTTAAATTTTGTTGCTCTCTTGTGGACCTATGATATGCTGATTCCTAAAGGTAAGAAAAGCAGCTCTGAAGTCAGTACATTTCTTAGTAAAGAACCACCAAACCTCAGTTGGTTCCTTGGCCAACTTCTCATGACCTCCAAAAACGTATCAGCACTTAGAGAACCTACCTAATTTAAACAAAGCTTAATGGAGCAAGGTGGTAAGATTTACAGGGTTCTCTCCAACATACCCGAAGCATTATATCTTTGTTCAAATGCTCATTAACAAGGAGACAACCAAAGCAAAAACGTATTTAGATGACAGAAGACAAAGGCACGTACGTGTTGTCTACACAAACTTCTACCACGAGAGTGCTTATGTCAGGTTCTTAGTTCCACTGTTAAGTGCTGCATTTAAATAAAAACCAATGATAAAGTTCTTACAATGCAATTTACAGTAGAAGTTGAGATTGATCACCATTAGTGTAGTTGTCTTCAGTGTGGAGTAGAAATGCTAAGAATGGCAATAGGGCAAAAAAAGATCAGATCCTTAACCAATGTACGCTGGTAAAGCTGGAGTTGTTATCTTAGAAGTAACAGATTTTCAAAAAAAGGAACCAAGCCATCGACTTAAAAATCTAGTTCATGAAGATTTTTTTTAATGACTATTAGGGTGACTATTTTTAAAGGGTTATTCTTTTGGACTCCTTTTTGCACAGGAGTATATAAGCACCCAGTCCCATTTAAAAAATTGAAATAATTTGAGCAGTATTTTCATTTGCTTTTCTAATATATTTATTAATATACAATAACTTTTCAAGCACTTTATCAATGGCTTAGGAATATCTGTCAAACTTCTCACTTCATATCAAAATCAAAACTAAACAACTTCAAAAGGTACTATAAAATAAATATATGTCCCAGACAAATGTACAAGCCATCTCTTCTCTGACTCAGCTTCATTTTTGGAGCTTATTTTAAGGTTATATGAGAGAGAGGACACAATTCTTCCCTCACCTGCGAGGTGTAGGTTTGCTTTACTCCTGAGCCATGCTCAGATACATATGTGAAGAAAACATTCATTTACAGAGACTGCTATCTAAACCTGGTTCTTCATTCTCACCTTTTTTTTCCCTACGCAAGCTTCAGCTGGAGTGGTGCTCATGTGAGTTTCTTAAGCTCCACTATCAAGTGTTGTATTTGAATAAATAAATGCATCGATAGTACAGAGTTCTTAAAGGGCAGTTAGAAAGTCCTACAATTTCGTGCTACTTATGAGAAGGATCTAGCAGTATCCTCTTCATTCCTGCCACAAGACACCTGTCAGCATGTTTGAAGTGAAAGATCAGCTTATTGGAAAATTTTGGAATGAAATTAGTACGCACCTTGTCAGGCAGAGGGTGAAGAAAGTAATCTTAAAGAGTATGACATCCTTATTACAGGGAGGGAGGCAAGAGGGAGAGAACTTGCGTGCATGCTTTACTGAGTCAGCCCAGCAAATATACAAAAATGTGTTATTGGAGTATTTAATCTTTTGCATACTAAGGGTCATTGCACTTTATTTGCAGTGATAATACTGCAGGATCCCTGGGTATAGCTTGTATCTGAAGTTAAAGTTATTTTTCTACTATTTATTTAAGCGAAAAAAAGAAAAGCCTTTTTTAAAAAAAATCAAGTTGGGAATAATTTATGACAGTAAGGAATTGCTGTTTATTAAAAATAATTTCTATCTTCTCTCTCTGGTTTGCACTATTGTACATTTTCTTATGTAATCATTCTTTATCAGACAGAACTGAGATGCCAGTAGCAACAGAAGTTATTCTGCTGATGATGCGTGGCTTGTTATCCAAAATATTGTCTGAATTTATATTGTGATTAAGGCAGCGGCTCAGGATTCGAGCCTTCTGATTTTCTTTTATCTACTGCAGTAGATAAAAAGTCATATGCATTCCATATGTTGAGCATTCCCTCTTTAAGAGAGAGAAAGATGTTATCAATATTTTAGGATACTGCCAGAAGGACAAAGTTCTCTCTTAATGAACATGTATTTCAGAACACGGGGTTCTATATATAAAGGAATATTTACATAAAGTGGGGAATTATCACCGTGATTTAGAATAAGCACAGTAATATGAGTGGTAGACTTTTTCAAAGCTTTCCTTACCAGCTTGTCCCCCTACCCTCTGGTAGCACCATTGATGGTGAAGAAGAGAGCTTAAGTATAGTAATGAACTGTATTATTCATTAGAAACTTGATAGATGATTTACTGAAATCATATTACGTTTTTAAAGATCATGATACTCTGGAGCAAAATGTTGAAGTTATTTACAGTACATGAAAACAACGGTAGTGCTAGTTTAACATATTCCATAAAAAGGTACGTACTTCTGAAATTTTACTTTAAATTTGCTTTTCAGAAAATTATTAAGGACAACTCCTACTATTTGGGGAACAGGAAAATTAGCTGAAACTCTGGCGAGGTCACAGCACGTTCTGATATCTAGTAGCTCTTAACAAAAGTAAACAAACAAACAAAAAAAAACCCCAAACCACAAAACCAAGAACCCTGACACTCAAGTGAAGAAACATTTTAAAAAGTTTTTGGTTTGCATTTACAAAGTCTACTCAGGAATTAGAAGATTAGCAGAAAAAAATGAGGACATTGAGCATGCTGCCTGCTGAACAGCTTTTAATTCTTCACGTGAGCAACGTGATGCAAACATTTGAAAAACCACGTAATTTTAGGGAGAAAGACAGCAAGTGCAAAGGGTTCATGTAAATCTTATCAGTGCAAAGTTCAGCAAAATGAGGACAGCATGCAAGTTTACCTACAGCGTAGGGTTTCACTGGCAGCAGGAGAGGTTGTAGATGGGTTTAAACACTAACTTTGCAAGGAAGGCATTTTTCTCCACTGCATTTGTCTAGATTTTTGCAAGGAGGGGAGAAGAAAAAAAGTCTTCCCTCATTTCATTCCGTTCCTCCTAAGACATCCCTTTTCTGGCCTTTTCAGTCTCGCCTTGTTCCAAGATGCCTTCGAATGGGACGCAGGAGCGAAAGGAAAGCCTGTTTAATTAGCAGACTGAGCACAGTGCCGTCTTTCCCCGCGCAGAGGCGGGCAGGAGGAGGCTCTCGCATCTTCCAGCACCCGCTCGCAGTTGGCTCAGTCGTTTGCGAAACGTTTGCCAGTCTCTCTCCTAGATGCTCTCAACAAATATTGCAGTACTCCGGGGGAACGTTCAATATGAATGGGGCAAAAGAACACACAGAACAATTTCCAACGCTTTCCTCGGGAAAGCATTTTACTTTATCTGTTTTCATTTGAAAACAGCAAGAGATCCTTCCTCCAGAAAAATATTCCTGTTGCATGAATTTCATTAGCATAACTAGGGAGCTCCAACTGGGTACCAAATGGTATGACTTACATTCACGTATATATTTTCTGCCATATGTCAAGGAGCTGGCTGTATCTTGAGAATATTATAGTTCTGGCTGATTCAGCACAGTGAACAGTCCACAGCCAAACATTCAGAAATATGTGCTTAAGGCAGGGAGTAAGGATTTCCATGTCAGTCATTTTTATTTGTAAAGATAAAGAAAATCACTGGCTTATGAATGTCAGAATCAGCTGAAGTTCCCATATGATTTCTTACTTATACAGGATAATAAAAATACATCACATATTACAGAGAAATGCGTGATAACGCCACAAACAATTGTGGTTTTATTTGCAGACCTAAAAGCAATTTTGTAACTATTTTCCATACATCTAAGATTTAAATTCATTTTGCTAACAAAATAATTAAAAAAAAAACAACTGACAGGATTTATCTGTCTACAGCATATTGTCTGTAATGTTTTCCCATGACAAAAATATTTCCATAGGCTATAAATACCCGAGATCTTTCTTTTTATAGTTCAGAGAAAGTATAGAATTGCAAAACATATCCTAAATATTTATAAAATTGAGCAATGGCACGGAACAAAAAATAACAAAATCTTTAGACTGTCTACCATGCTCAGCATTTGGTAAGTTAACATGTTTAGTACTTTAGCCATGACAGCACTATAGGAGATATTCCTGAGAAAATAAAGATACAAAAGATGAATCATAAGTCTCTACCAAATGATATCATATTAAAAGTGAGATTTAAGAACAACCTAAAGAAGCAGCTTTGGGTTCAGTATCTAACATTACCAGAAAAGTGAAATTCCCATGAAGCAGTGCTCCGTCGCCATGGCAACCTTGCAAGGTAGCACAAAAGGGTTCATCTTTATGCAACACAGTTTTATAAAATCTATCATCCTAAATGTGACAGCATGTACTATCTTTTGGGTCTGCTGTGACACCACAATGCATAGGAGTTATTAAATATAACCAATGCCTCATTTATTACCAGTCAAAGAAGTTACCTTTTAAATGCAAATGTTTAAAATTAAAATGAAGGGTTTAATCAGTAAAGCTCCCCAACCTTAAATTACCATAGGGAGAGTAACATTATCAGCTTTGCCGACATTGTGTTTTAAATATACTTTTAAAATATTAATACCAAGATCTACGCTTATTTTTGACAACTGTGACATGACCTTTAGAAGTGAAACTAATAAAAGCAGTATGACCATGGTCTTTTGAAATAAAACCCTATAATCTCCAAGCATAAAAGCTATACTAATAAGTGATTACAAAGGGGATTACAGTGCAACCTAGAGAGTGTATCTTTAACAATTCTCAAGACACCCTTTTTTACCCCATAAATATAATTTATTAAACTTAAAACATGCTTGAAAGCAAGGTTACCAGGCAAAACTGCATCAGGTGGTCCAGGTTAATTTGATTCAAGTTATTTTCTACAGAATGTCTAATTGCGAATGGCTCTGCCTATTGATCTCTTGCTTGGATCAATAACTTTTTTCCATCTCTGTGAACCACACAGGGAGAAGAGAGAAAAAAAGAATGATAATAGATTTCTTGCACAGAGGCTGGTCTCTCTCTTTCTTTCTTTTTCCCCAAATGTCATTTCTTATTTTGAAAAATCATACAAAACAAAATCTCCAAGGGAATTAAATGAAAGTATGCAAACTGTAATGAATCATAAACTTTCAAATACTGTGTTGAGGTCTTATTTTTCCTAATGCTTTTTTTTCTTTTTTTCACACATATTGTATAAGTCTAGAGAAAGATATTTTAAATGACCTTTAGGATGTCAGAACATGCACAATACTGGCTTAGTGAATGTAAAGAAAACCTGCAAGTAACCTTCTCATGAAATTGCACCATAAAAAGAACATTTTCTTTTTCTCCCATATTAGGGTATAAGCTTATGACTGAACTCAGGCATGGACCCAGTAATATAAATATACATCCTGGTGTAGCTTGGTTTGTAGGTTAGTGTGACTAACAGGCATGTCTCTTAAGCAAATAAATTGTATTGCTGACATACAAAGATATGTTCTTCACGAATAATCTCTTCAAATAGAACTAAGGTTTTGAGAATAATTAGACTATGAAAGGCACAGATGTACTTTTTTAGTAGATATAGAATGTAGTCTTAATAAGGACAGGAAAGGATTATCTGAGGAGCCATCTTCTCGTCTAAGCATTTTTTTGAATTCCAAGTGACTTCATTAGGGAGGAAAAAAAAAAAAAAAAAAAGAGAGAGAGAGAGAGAAATGCTATGTCATTTGTCATAAGGACAAGACAGCATTTTTCCAGCTTTGCTAGACCCTTTTGCAGGACTCCGATGACAGAAAAGGGACTAGTAAGACAGTGTAGCCAGCTTTCTGAGACCTACCCCAGCAGGAAAGCAAGCCTTGCGTTGCATAAAGTTGGCAAATAGGCTGTCTGGCACCATTTCCATTACACAGCCACGAAGAAGGGCATCTCTCAAGAAGCACAGTTTCCCATTAATGCCTTGATGCAGTAATGGGACATTCAAAGTTACATAATTTGTCATGAGTATCTCTGAGGTGGCCCTAAATTCGACGGGGGCTGAATTAGATCCTAGCTCCTAGTAGAATTTATGAAACAGTATAAGGTTTCATAAAATATACCTGCTGGCTCTTTTGCCCTTTTCTTGCCCTCCCATTGCTCACATGAACATAGAATTGTATAAATGTGCAGCTAAGATCTCATTCTTCAAAGGGATTATGAGCAATGAAAAAAATCTTCAACACAATGTAGAGAAGAACAATATAAGAAGTCTGTAAACTACATCCGCAGCCTTCCAGCCTTTCGAAGTTAATACCTTGAAACACCTATTACTGCTGACCTGACATGCATAACGCTACTACTAAGATTTCATGTTGACACAGCTGTAAATTGGATAGCCAAGACCCACTCATGTTAGTCACAGAGTTACCCCAGTGCAAATCTGATTGCAGAGGATGTAAATGTCAAATATAGCATCTTGGCTTTGGGTTGCAAGACCTAAACCACATTTTGTTATTCTTATACCTTAAGATCAAACTACTCAGACACCTAAATCACATATTTCTTCTTTTAAAAACCATATCTCTTTAAAAACAAAGATACTAGTTTTTCAGATGAAGAGTAATAGTTAAATCTTTACGGTTTCACAGCAACCAAAACTGGAATGACATTGAAAACCTGCTTAGCACATCTATGCTTTTCCTTGCATCATACAATGGAGCCACGTTTGATATACTACAACTTTTTTCAGGAAGAGCATGATGAATAGCCAGAGTCAATTGTCAGATGATTCTGAGCAATTTTATCTTAACAACAACATATTCCCAGCTCTGAAAACAATTCCATCTCAACGTTGCCCGTATTAAAACTGTATTTTAAATAATACGGTATTGTATCTTCATCTGCATTCTAATTTGAATACAGTAATTAACACTAACTGCTTAGTATCTTTGATTAAGAACTGATTTCTAATACTTGCTGAACTTGATAACACCACAATATCATCTAATTTATTCTCTACCATAAATTTGTGACCTACTTTATTTTTGTCACTAGGGTCACATGCATGCTTTTGCAAATACTGTGACTGTTAAATGGCAATTTTCTTCCTCTATATTTCACATATGTAAAAGTAAAGAGAAAATTTATAATTATTCTTTGAAAGTTATATAAGATGTGTGTCATTAAATCTTGAAAAATAATACAGCTGAACTGCCAACCTCATTTTAATCAATAAGAGTTTTGCCGTGGACTTCAGTGAGGCTAGAATATTGCCCTTACAGAGTTTAACTAATGAACAAGATCACAGTCAGATCATTGATTCAAAGTAGAATTAAGGCTACTCCATAAAGCTCAGAGAAAAAATGTCAATATATTTGAAGTTTTGAGGTATCTGAGTAATCTGACTGTAAATTGATTAGTTCAATATAAAGCCTCAAAAAGGAGTTTATATAAACACAAAATTAGTGATTGAGTTTTATACTATTCAAAACTTCATCATATAGATGATAATACATCAATTTATTGTAAACATTTAAAAACGCTACACTTGTCTAGATTATCCCACAGCTTAACGTATATTTTAATGACATAACCTGCCATTGCCCAAAGCCTTAAAGTCTTACATCAAAGCCCAAAGTTAAAAAGTTAAAAACATTCCTTCAGCAGCTATTGACTACTTCAAGGCATAGATTGAGGGATGTATATTTTCATTTCTTAAAAGTGGAGAAGAGAGAATGCGCTGTATGAGAAAGAAAGGTCATGGCAAAGCAACACTGCAAGTAAAAAAAAAAAAGGGCGCAATATGAAATCAATAGTACTATTAGCCATATTGATGACCCTTTTCATTACTATCACTCTGAACACAAAACAAATTTCTACCATATCAGCCTGCCAATAATATCTGTGGGCTGCATGAAGGAGAGCAAGTGGGACTTTTTTCCATTTTTCTATGAGCAATTCAGTGATAAGAGCAGCACTCACAATTTACCACATAAGTGAATTAGTAGCTGACATAATACCTGGTTTAATGGCAGAAGACCGGCTTTTATACAGTTATATCCAATACTTTAACAATAAATAATACCACAGTCCTCCCCTGTCTCCTCCCTTACAAATTTAGAGCAATTAGATGTTATTCCCAAGAGATGGACTATGAAAAATTTTCTCACTGTAAATACACTGGGTTTCGCATATCTGTGCCCCAGCAACAGCTCCGCCAAAACTCGAATTCACCACAGAGGTAGAAATAGCGCTCTTCAGCAACTTCTGTCTCTTGAGGACTTCTGCTTAGCAGAAAGGTGCCTTTTGAAATTAGTGGTCTGTCCCTGATAGCCTCTTTCATTGCTTGACCACAGTGGACTCACCGCCCGACATATCTTCGCCTACACCTCTACCCCCGCCTTCCTGCTCTTAGACTCGCCCCTCCTGGCAACTGAAGAGAGAGGCAGTAGCTACAGGAAAATTTGGCTCCAGTTTTAATAAAGCATTTAATACAAAACCTGCCAAATTCCATTCTGCATTACGCTTGCAGGTTAAAATCCTGCTGAAGAAAGTGGGAGTATTTCCTGCAGCTGAACAATAAGGCTGGGACGTAAGGCATCAGTTGTTTTGTTCCTTCACTCCAAAGAAAACACAGAATAGTAGAACTTCAATGGACAATTCAAAAGAAGTAAAATCATGAAAACAATACTGTCTTTGTCATTTTTGTCCTTACTTTGATATATAAAAAACTGAAAAAATTATCACTTACTGACCATCAGCTTGCAGCTATATGTGCATTCTTCCTTTAAGAC
Source organism: Aviceda cuculoides (assembly GCA_035590195.1). Classification (NCBI taxonomy): domain Eukaryota; kingdom Metazoa; phylum Chordata; class Aves; order Accipitriformes; family Accipitridae; genus Aviceda; species Aviceda cuculoides. Next base: position 18,416,174 of record JAVJGG010000055.1, read on the forward strand.
AACTGAAACCTAGATGATGACATAAACAGTTTGATAATACGAGGTGGGTTTGCCATACAAAAAAGGTAGTTATTAGCTGACATTTGATAATATAATCCATATGCAGACCCTCAATGGATTTGTAAGGCATTTTCCCCCAATCCAACCTTCTATACTAATAAGCGTTTTCTTAAGGAAGGTATTAAATCATTGCAAGTTGATCTGTAATTCTAGAAACTCACCTTTTTCCATTTGCAGAAGGCTACTTTTGATAGCTAAAAGAGAACCTCAGACTTTTCTTTACAATATGATATGCCAAACTAAATGCATTGCATAGCACCTCATTCAGCACACTTCAATTTTCACACTTTTATTGACTTCTATAAGAGCAGACGAATCCTGAACTTCTGAGTACTGGAAGGGAAGTAATTTTACGCCCCACATATTCTAGGCTGATCAAACCTTAAATCTGTTCTGAGTGTGTCTCAGTCAGTAGCAATAAAAGATTTGTGTATCCGAGATTATACCGTCCCTCTGGTGATTCCGCTGTCTGCGCTGGATCAACCTGTTGCACAGCAGCGACTCTGCTCTCCGTGCTTAAGTAAGGCTCCATGCTACAGCCCAGCTCTATTCCCAGCTTTGGTGTTAGCTATGATGTAAAGATTTCACATACTGCTGTAACCTTCATCTGTTTAAGCCTTCTTTCCGGACACTCAATAGGCAAGAAAAGAGGTCAAAGGCCTAATAAAGACCTTGTCCAGTATTTATATACTAAGAAAATGATAATATATCTCACATTTTAACAAGTTACTAAAATCAGGTTAACAGTCTGTAACTGTCATTAAAGTTATAGACTTTTTTTTTAAAGCTACTTTGAAAGAAAATATTTTAACAGATTTGAATTCGAAGAGAACAAACAGAAGCCAGAAGTTGCCAAAACACACACAGAGCTATGGCCACGACTGTGCCTTCTTAGTGTTGTCATGTTCAATGCCAAAATTCAGACGTTTGCAAATTCACAACGTAGATTGTGACAACCACAGTTTAGACCTCACAACCTTTGCTCATCCACTTCTTCACAGTTACAGGAGTTTCCAGCACCAAGATGTCCCCGGTACCAAGAGGCTCTTAGTATTTTTCCATGTATTGTAGAACAATCCTGCAGGCTAAGCCAAGGGTTGTGAATTCTGGTGGGCAGGATCTCTCTAGCACTTTGGTTAGATCTCTGTTAGCGTTGCAATGCTTAGGTCCCCTTTGCAGAGCTAGCCTTCAATACAAAAGGATTTTTTTTCCTGTAAAATTAATGGTAAGAAAGATTGACTGCCTCTGGATGTATAATTCAATTTGAAGAATCTGAAAAATGTTACTGAAAATCACCCCTATTTGCCAAAAGGCTGACAAGCTATTTGCACAAAAACATAGAAAGAATTCTGGGAGATGTCAATAATGAATAGGATAAATGTTCTCCAGCTTGATAACTAAAGGGAGTTTGCTGATAAATTTTAAACACATTCAGCATGCTGCATTGTGCTCTAGAGTCACTTTATATAGATATTGCTCCTGGATTTATACAAAAAGAAGTAGTTCTGAAATAGTGCTACTACTTCTGTTTCAGATTATTTGACATTTTAATGCATGTAAGTAATGTTTGTGTCTATGTAATGTACGTATGCCATTTCCTCATAAAATTTTTAGACTTGAAAAATAATGAGGGTTGGGGGGGGGGGGGGGGCCGGGTTTTTCCATGTTTAGATAAAAAAAAATTCAACATCTTTCTTTAGGGGAAATATAAATATTTGGGCATTATATTCAAACACACTATTTTATAACAACATATACTCTACCTATTCCCTTCTCCATTCTATTTTCTTTTACCATTATATTTGATATTAGATTTGAAGCATTTGTGCTTCAAGGTCTTTTAAGCTTATAATAATGCCATTTGGAATAGGCATCTAGAAGTACCCAGATACCTAATACCACATCTAAGAGTTAGGTACCTTCATACTTTTCAAAAGCTATCCCTAAATGTTATGTTTTGGAGAGTCAGAGGTTATTTCAACTATTTCTCTTTATTTAGGACTAAGCTAAACAAAACCCTATGAAAATTTTAGTGGAAACAGACAGAAGCTCTATTTACAAGTTGGTGGTATAAAGGGATGAGGTAAAACTGGTTTTGACTGTTTCAGCTTGCTTATTTTAGAGACAAACATAGTACAGTCTTTCTCCTTTCTTATGCCTTCATATGCTTATTTCTTACTTCTTTTGTCACCGCTGTCAACTCTTGGATTACACGAGAGCACTCTACTACTTAATTCTGCCCATGGACCTAATCTGGTCAGGCAAATATCATAGACCCCTGCTTAGGACTTAGAGACCTTGGGGTTTTGTCTTCATTAGCCTTCCTCTCTTGATATAGATCTACTTCACAACATCCTTCTCAACTGGTCTGAAAGCACATGTGCTAAAGTACACACAGTTCTATTTAATTCAGCGTATTTGAAAAGATTCTTTGCTGATGTACAGGTGATGATCAACCAAGTCTATAGCCTAAATATTTAGTATTACTTTCAGAGATATGAGTTAAAATAGAGTAATGAGGGGAGGAGGATGGTTGAAGGAAGCCTTTTTCTCTAAAAAAAAATGTTGTCATGAACTTAAGTAATTTTGTTATCAAATCAATTATGAAAATTGAAGATATGAAAGCGTTGGAGTTGAAATGTCTTTGACAAAAATATAGCATTGTTGAACTCTGATCATACATCAAAAGTGACAGAAATGCATAAGCAGGGTTCTTCTTTTTAAAGATTAAATGAACAACTAGATAGCTTGCATGAGGCACATCTTCCAGGTCTCTCAGGCAGTTTTCTCTGCGCTCTCAAGCCAAGCAAGGACCTTGTGAAGCCAAAGAATTGCCAGGTCTGGGTTTTGCACTTCTAAATTGCAGTCCACTCCCCCCCTGACAGCTCTTTCCACTTCCCATTCTTCTAAACTTCTCATCCCTTTCCTGACCCTTGCAATATAAATAACAAAGTGGACAGGTGGTTGGTTTTATTAAAGGTTTGTTTGGGCCTATTGAATATTAGAACAGTCGGTCCTAGGAGAAAATACTTTGCAGGGAATAGCTATGGTGTTCTAAAGCTTTTGGAGCAGTTACCTTTCTCCTAGCAGCGGGGAGACGCAGACAGGAGGAGAAAAGAATAGAATAATAAAATCTTTTATGCCTCTATTTCTACAGCTCTTCAGAGCCTGCCTGGCTTCACTGAGACTTCACAGACACAGGTAGTTTTCAAATCAGTCTAAAAACAGATTTAAATGTCAGGCTACTGAAGATTGCCCATGTAGTTTTCTACTTAATGCCTTAGCTTTTCAGGGGAAAGTTTTGAACACGGTAACCCAGAACAGGCTGCTCTTACTATCTTGTGCCAAAGGTCACCATCTTCCCACACCGCAAGCATCTGGCAGGTGCTACAGGTATTTAATTAGCAAAACATTTCACAAAAGAAAGATAAACTTTCACACTATAAGGAAAAACACTGTCCTTCAGGGAAGAGGAGCGACAAGAGATGCATAAAGTTTTAGTGAAGTTCCAGTCAGCTTTACTCACACTTTTCATATTCCCTGAGGTTTCTACTTTGCATAAGAAAAACCTTTTCTCTCAGTCCATATTCACACTGCTGCCATGATCATAGGAAAACTGAACATCTTCAGTGCACAATAATTAAGTACACCTGTAATCCAATTAATATTTCATCCGTCTCCACACAGTCAGTGGCTTTGTTTTTAGACCACTGAAATCCTGTTCATTATTCATTTTAGTTTAAAAACAAAACAAAACTGAACAAAACCCCACACAAAACAAGGCAGAAGAAAAAACAGGCCAAACATAAATTGTATAGCTTCTAAAGAAAACTGAAATCCAGAAAAGAAGTAATGCTAATTTAGGTAACAATACACACTGAAATTTACCCAGCAATGACATTCAAAGTTTTCTCCTTTTTCTTTCTTGCTCTGTGTTACTACTGATAAATTTCTCTTCCCAAACCATCCTGATTGGCAGTACTGTCTGCTTGGTTTTATTCTTAGTGCCTACTTACAGACAAAAACCCTACAATAAGCTCAAACATTGAAGCAACCAGAGGAGCTCCATGCGGAGCTCCTAAAAATAAAAAATAATCTAGCCTTTGAATCAAAGATATAGCAATTCTGGAGTACTGAAAAGCTGTTTTTTCAGCATGAATAACATGTCTTGGCATGTCAATAGTCATGACCACACTTCACTGATACTCAAACATCTGCTGAAACCGTCAGCAGATGCACTAAGGGCAAAACAGTCACTGAGAACCGTACGTTAAGGTACGGAAAGTTCATGCTTTAACTGCCAATTAGGTTTTTCTCTGTCCTTCAGCATAATGACAGACATGTTGCAACCATGAACGCATCAGGGCTTCATCAGTTCTCCTGCTAAACGAAGGCTCTCAGAAAACAGAGGCAACACAAGATAAAATAATATATAATATATTGCAAATATAAAGGAAAACAGATTGTGTGGTTTTTTTCTTCCCATGTACTCATTTATGTGAAGGTGAATATTACAATCCAATATAAACTATACAAAATGATCTAATTACAACTGCTGGAGGGTTTGGGCTTGGTTTTTTTCATTTGGTTTGGGTTTTTTTCCTGTCAATTACTCTATATCAGCCTTCGAAAAGATGATAGCATCCTTGTAGTGACATTTCAATATGCCCTATTCTCAAACATTTCTACTAAATTAATTATCTGAAAATATCAGGCTCCGGCGGATCTGAGGGATGACGGCGAGCCCAAGCAGGAAGGTGCTCGCGTCGCTTCTGAAGTCGTCCCGCTCACCGTCCCGCGGCGCAGGAGGAACTACGGGCATGTATTTGAAGCCTGTTTCTCTCTGCGGCACCGGTACAGTTTGAACACAGTCCAAAGGTAGGGAAAAATAGCATTCAGCTTTTCCTCATGCGAGCAGGATGTATGCCCAGTTTCCCATTTCCCCATGTCTTTTCCCCATAGAGCAAGTGTACTGAGTAGAAAAGGAGGATAGATGTTGTGGAAGAGAGGCCTCCTCTTTACTGCACACAGAGATGCTTCCTTATTATATATTGAATAATTAGAGCATAAAATAATAACAAAATAACTGTAGCAGAGACTTTTTTCCCCCATCCAAGTGAATGTGCTATTGTATTCTCCCCACTGGCACATATTCAGCTGTTTGTACATATATTTCACATATCGTATTAATAAATTATCAACCAATAACAGGTTGTTAATCACACAAGGTCTGTTTGTCTACAAAGTGTGAAACTGAAAATCAGTAATGATTCCTAGAAGATATACCTCAACAATTGGCTTTCCTCCTTCTCTCTGATAGTCAACATGTATTATCAGGGAAAAGTTTGGAATTCTTTTAAACTAGAAATATTCAAACTTCATTGAATTAAATAACCCCCTAGTTTTTTCATATGTTCAGGGAGAAACTACCAACTCCCCTTTGTCTCCTTGAATTTTAGCAAATAACAGAATCTTTTCCTGACTACAGTAAAACTGAAGATTAAGAAAGTATTTGAAGTCTTCATGAATAAAGATAATTCTGATGTAGAATAATAAGTCCTTCACTGAAGCAGCCTATGATTCCATCCTCTCCTTTTGTATGAGCATATTGCAACTAAAGAAGAGTACTTAACTCACAGTGAATATATATTTGAATGGTAAGGTTCAAAGAGAAACTAAATATTAGAACACTGGCTTCAGTCTTTAAATTAAAAATCTGGGTCTTAGAGTTTGAATCTTTCTTCTGCCTAATTTAGAGCACTCTTATGGGACTGCTTTAGCCCCTGGTTTATAAAATTTTCTGGATTAGATCACAATTTCTGTTCCTCATTGGATTTGTCAGCTTTGTATAAGCATTTTTCACTGTATCAAAGAGCAAAAATGAACAGCTTCAGTTTTGTTGCACAAATAATTCACAAAAATGTTTTGCTCAGGTTTATCTGGCATAGCAATCACTGTATAACACAGTAACCTCATTTCTTCCTGTATAACTGGAAGACCTCTATACGCTGTTCTAAATGTGAGAGTCTACATAAAATAAAAATACTGAATGGCATAACATTCCTGAAAATGAGATTGTAGTACTCAATTTAAAGTATTCAAAATAAATGATCGCAGCAATATGTTGAACTTTGAGAAAGATTAATCTCCTTTTGCTTCACACTTCCAAACATGTTCGAGGCTTTTCCATGAAGATGTTTCAGTTTCCATGTTACATTCTGACTTAAGGGAATGCTTCGAATGGTTTTTCCAGTTAGCCCATAAAGACTGTTAGGGCTTGGCTTGGTGTTTTGGGGGACTCATCGATACATAATTCCATCTACACAAGAAATAGGATAAAATTATTCCTAGTAAAATAAAACAGAGATGGCTGTTTTTATAGTCTGACAATTTTCTTACATGCTACCACGGTAATTTCTCTTATTATGTGTGATATATAGGCTTCAAGGCCAGAAGGGTTGGTTTTGATTATCTAGTCTTATTTCCTGCATAATACAAATTACAGGCTGTCAGCTAATACATGAGAGACCTCGTCTTTAAGCAGTTTAATGGCTATGAACCCAGGAAATGTATTTTTAGACCTTCTGAAGTCTGCTCTTCTGACTTGGGTCTCAAGGGTATGCCAACTACATAGAGCAGTATAGGCACATTCTTGCCTCCCAAGGTGAGTAATTAACATGACCTAGATATATGTACATTTCTGAGAGTTATATGTACTTATTAAGAGCTATAGGGCTGATATATAGATCAACTAGGTGTTCTGAAAAGGAAAATATTAATTACACTTTTGTATTACTTTTATAACAGCTCAATAAATGCAGAACTTTCAAAAACCTGTTTCTTTAACAAGACTATCCATTTTAGGGACAACGCAAGGCATAACTCTCTGATCTACTTTAGAACAACGAATAAATATCAAATACATGTGTTTTCCTAGAAGAGACAGTAAATGACACGTAATAGTGATTTATGGATACAGACACAGCAGTCACTTTTATTACATATTTGTCATTTTAGAAAACTTGAGATAGAAGCATTTCTGAGAGGTAAAATCATGAAGTATAGCAGAACTGAATGGTTTCAGGGCATTTTTATTTATCTATGTATGTGCCTATGTCCTGAATGCAGCTACATGTATGTATGTTAAATATGTATATGCTATCAAAAAACAGTTGAGGAATGTGTCCTTTAGAATTGTGAATGACTTGCTGTGTTTTACTCTATGTGTTCAGTGCTTCTCAATATTTTAAATAGGAATACAGGAATATATCCTCTTCAGAGCAGTCTAAACAGCTCCCTTCTTTGCTCTGAGGAGGTATGTAGCAGTAGACTAACACTGGGACTGAGGTGGCTTTACGTATTGTTCAGAGTATAGATTTGCCATAGATCTTTTCCTATGTCTAATATGGGATGTATGGATATGTATAAACATACCAATTCTATACAGATAAATCTGTTGTACGAGAATCATATAAAATTAACGATTTCCAAGTTTACCTTTGTTGCTCCAATCTTGCACTTACATACTTTTATATGATTCTTTTCTGAAGTCTAAATTTTCTTTCAAACCTTATAATACAGTTACAGTCATGGACAATATCCTGATCTGAGTAATTTATGCAGAGAATTATAGGGCTGAAAAGTCTACTAAGGACACCAAAAAACTGAGTTCATGGCTGACAGACACAGCTGTATTTACATGTGTTTGAAGGTTCATAATGATGTAAGCACCTTGAGGTATACCTGAAAAATTCATCGTTTGCACAAGTATTCAGGTGAAATGAGAGCACCAGTTCAGTACTTGTACCACTGGGGGTGTTCAGGTACATGAAGATTAAATTAAAATAGAATCAGAATTTTTTGAACTCTCACATCATATTTGTGATGATGTAAACATATACCAGTGTTACAGTTCAATATAATTACACCCAAATAACTCTTCTAAAATTGAAAACTATGTAACAACTAGTCAGTAGTTGCAGTTAATACAAATAATATCAAATATCCATTTAAATGACACATCCATTCATAGTCAAAACAGCATTGTCAAAGAGGCTTTTGGCTCTAAAACTAATTTACGTTTTGTTTTGCACAGGTTCAACAGTAAAACCACAACATTAAGTATCTCATATGCATGCAAACATGGTTTTCAAAGGTGATATGCCCGTAACTGAGCTTGGTGATCTTTTTGAAGGTTTCTTATGGACTTTTGCAAACGGTGAGCGTAGCACCTTGTAAGACCAAGCTGTTAAGCAGAGCCATTAACTGAGAAAATCAAAGGACCAGCTTGTATTATCAGCAAAAGATCCGTGAGGCTCTTTTGCTGAGATGGAAAGCACTTATCTGGCACCTTTTTGATATAACCCAAGTTCTTCCTAATAAAGACACTCAGGTTCAATGAAGTGGGAAATCAGGTAAATTATTTCTAATTTTTAATCCTAGAGAGAGATGTTACATTGGATGGAAGTGGGGTCACATAATTACCAACGTAGCTGGCATCAGGAATCAATCTCTTAGGGTTTTCAGCTAAGAGTTATGCTTCAGAAGCAGAATATTAATGGTCATAGGAAGGAGGCTTCCTTTCCTTTGGGTGGATACTCCTTCTAAAAATGGGGTAGCGGAGGCTCATGACACAAAATGCGGGACAGACCTGTTAACTAAGGGTAACTCCAGTGAAAAATCCAGACTTATACTCACTTACTACTGAATTTTGCTTTCCAGGCAGACTCCCCTCTCTCTGAAGAACATGCAAAGGCAGATGAAAGGGATTAGACCCAGCTGCTTTTATTTCCTCCTGCCCCCAATATAAAGAGGCTGCTCAAGTCAATGCTGTCATACCAACAGCACCAGGTGTGGTTTACCAGTTACTCTGGCAGCCTCCTGTTATCTGAGGTTGCTTCCATACAGCTTTAGAGAAAGTGCCAGTGAAACAGCCCAGAAGTTTCCCTTCTTTAAGGAACAAATGTCTACTTTAAGCAGGCAACAAGATGTACCAGAATCTCTAAGACACATTAGCAAGTTACAAAAAACAGCCTTTAAATTAAATGGTGTGTTGATCAGAAAACTAGTGTAAAGTGGGTGCCGACAGAACCCCCCCAAATATAGCTGATGTAGGTGGGGAAAAAATTATTTCTTTCACCAGAGTAAATTAATTCAATAAAGAAATTCAATTGCTTTCCTCTCCTCCCAAGCCTGGAAAAAAGATATTTGGATAACAGGTTGGTATGTATGAAAACCATTAAAAGAATGGTGAAGATGGAATTTCATAGTGAAGTCCATGGTCCGTACTCAGTTCCTATGAAAGTTTTCTCCTTTGTGTCCCTGAATTTCCCAGTGCGTTGCACAGTTCCACTGTTCTACTGATACTTAATTGGTCTGGCTAGTCCCTGAAGCGAAGATGGAAAGCTACCTTCAACCAATTAAGAATGACATGGTTATAGAAGTCTTTGAATATCAGGAAAGAGACATATTACTAGTATCAGTGCAAATGATATTGTTTAATTAAAAGATTTTAAAGGAGACTGGATAATTCAAATTTTTGTTGTTTCTAAGTAGCTTGGCATATTATTACAGCCATAGAAAATTACCGAAAAGAGTAGGTTAAAAATTTTGTACGCAGCATTGTTACTTCTACAAGAACAATTGATTCTGATCAGACTATTTAAATACCTTTTTCAATTCTTTTGTGGGGAGTCATTCTTGGTGGAAAAAAATCATTATGATGTGCATTTAGAGAGCATAGTCCACATTTTCAGTTACATCAGCACAATTTCAGGGTGGTTTTCTTAAGAGTTTTTCAAATTGTGATAAAGTTTACTCCTGAATTTAGTAAGCTTGCATATAGGCAAATCTTGAGAGATGTTTGAAAATACTCCTCCTTAGGGCTGTGATTTCTCTCCACTTAACTGGTGAAACTCCACTGAGCGTGATTCTGATTTGATTAATGTTAAAGTCAGTTGAGATTTTTGCTATAAGTGAGATGTACAATAATCTCCAATTACTTTTGGTTTTCACTAAAAAAATAGAAATTACAGTCTGTTGGGCTGATTTGTTTAGCTGCTCTTGCAGATTTCAAGGGCTGAATTTTATCCTAGAAAAATCTTAGCTGTAGTGCAGCCCAAGAGGGAAGCTGTAATCCTTAGTGTTGCTCTAACAATGTATTTGGCTCAGTAATGTCATCAGATACTAAAAGAAGGTGTAAAGGAGAAGGTTCCAGGTCATTCTACAGGATATCCAAGGAATACATCTCTCTGAAATATCTGTTTCGTTTGAAATGCCTATGAAATCTGTATGAAACTCTCACGGAATTTCATTGTGTGAAAAAGATACAGATCGTTGCAGCTTTTAATTCTCATTTGCTATGTATATTTATATATACATAAAAAGAAATATTTGCTTTAAGGAAGAAATGCTTAGTTTTCCTATTTTTTCATTGCTTACCTGCTCAAAAATATTTTTTTTTTACCTCTTCAGAGTGATGGCTTTACTGTTTCCCATCCTCAATAAATCCCCACCTACTTTTTGGCCTGAAATATATATCCTTCATCCTGAAAGAGCTTTAATATTATTTTGAAAGGTGCTCTGTCAGCACACCCATCTTCTGGGGAAATCTATGCTCAGAAGTGGAGCCTACTGTCAAGGAAGCCAAAATCTTAAATATGTACTATCATATACAAGGATGCTTTCTGGACCCGGCAGAAATCTACACTTCTGCAAATATAACATTTTTTTTTACATTATTATATTACTTTTTTTTTTTCCCTCGTAGTTCTACATTTATTTTCTTTCCTCTGAATCCACAGGAGACCTACGACATATATACATATGTATATATGATACACGATAGTTTTGAATGACATCAGAATGATTCCTAATACAGTAAATGTTTTATTTTGGTGGTGGAAAGGTGCTAGAACTCATGGCATGGATTGGACATTATCATGTGGTGACTTATGTAAGAAAAATAACACTTTTAAAATAAATCTGTTCCCCCTTCTTCATATAGTTTTCTTGATATTTACAGCAGGTCCTTACAATTTCTTTTCATACTGTTGATCAGGAATCAGCTATCTCAGATATAATTTTGGGCATATGTGTGTCAAGACAGAATTTGCATTTCTGGTCCTGATGCGGATGGATTTCTTCTGAGCCATGTACTTCAGACAGAAAACTTCTTCAACAGTCATGTTCTGCTGCGTTTTTCTCCTTAGAGAATATTAATTATCACATTTCGACACAAAGATGAATCTGCAGCTTCAAATGCCATGTTCTAGGCTTGCTAGGTATCACCCACTGAAGTGCAAGTAAGTTATTTGCTTCAATGCACCACAACTTTTAAATACATAAAGATACCACCCTTCTGATTAAAACATTTAATGTATAGTTCATTATGATTTTGAATAAAAATTTGAACAGATTAACTGTAAAATATAAAGATAGTATAAATATTTATTGGAACATATATGTGTAGGCATAGGTGCATGGGTTACACACAAGAACATTTATGGTGAACATCAGCCACTATTTAACTATATTTATGAGCCTCTTTAGAAAAAAAAATACAGAATACAGAACAGATATTATGTGTAGTTACTGCTCTTTAGAGCACTTCAAAAAACTTTATATTTAAAGTTCCTTAATTTCTTTAAAAAGGTAATTATCATTAAAAAAATCAGATAAATTTTATATAGAATATTTTTAAAATTCTTGTGCTGATCATTTTGTAAATTATACGAGACTGTCAGAATGTTTGGAACCTGTTAAATGGAGGATAAATTTTTCAATGTTATCGATCTGTTCTTTTTTATCAATAGAAGAAACTACGAGACTGAGGAGGGAAACGTAGGTTATCCATTCTTCTGCTGGAATGTCACTTAGAAATAATTTCAGTTACCTGAGCTCGGCAACCCCATTCTGTGTAAAACTCCTAAATGAACTCAGTTAAATTCTAGCAGCGAGTCTTTCAAATAAGCTGCTATTACTTAGGATATAGAACTATGTGACCAAGTACAGAGTCAAGAAAGCCCTCCGTCCATGATTTGTGCTTGCCAGGCAAAAGCCAGCTGCAGTTGAGAAGGCATGTAACCGAATCCATGTCAACAGGGCACCGAGCCAAAAATAATCAGCTGTGCTAGAGCTCAGTGCTCTACCAAAGCATTTACAGGGCTTCTGGACTACTGGTGGCCCAGGTCGAGGAAGGCTGGAGGATGCGGGGCTTGCAGACCCACTTTGAAGCAGCACACACAAAAGCAGATGAGGATAGGCTTTTCAACAATCCCGGGAGGATCAGAGAGGGTAAGAGGCCAAAACTATTTTAGTTCTTTGAAAACAGAGCAAAAAAGAAAGTCATCGCGATAAGATGAATTTGTGGTTGCATTGAGGTTAATGAGTGGATTTCACATAATTCGATGTTAGGGGAGGTTGTTGGCACAAGGTAATATTTGTGTTGCACGACACAAGCACTACATAATTACTTAGCTGTAACACTCATTTTAATGCTTATGATTGTTTAAAGATTTATTTAAATTACTTTTATTTTTCAGTGCCCTATTTTTCCAGTTGTCAACTGAATTGTGTGATTGATAATTAACAAATTAGTGGCATCACTTTGGTTTTATTGTGATATTGTATGATTGCTTGTGGAATACAAAAATTGCCCTCTTTTGGCAAGGAAGTTGACACGTATATAAATTGACATTCTGAAGTGTTTCTTCAGCATTTATACACAGTATACCAAATACCAGCACATCAAAAGCCTGTAATCTAATACAATAAATTGCAGTTGTACTATCAATCTTTTGGTAGAAACACTTATTGCTCAGCTAGGTATCATTTAATAGTTTGTTATGGACCTGAGTGACTCACGTACGGTTTAAAGCTGCACA
>JAVJGG010000055.1:18429138-18502180 GCA_035590195.1 Aviceda cuculoides
AGGAGTATGAACACAGTGTTTAGGTATAGAATGAGTAATATATATAGTCAAAACTAGGTTGTTTACATAGAAATAAACTATAGGTAAAAATATGTATAGGCTTAAGAGAACTGCAATAGTAGAAGGAAGTAATACACGCCACTTTATCTTATAGTAACTGAATAAAAAATCCCCTTCATTGCTCATCAAAGGAAATTGAAAAGGAGGAGAGGAATTTTTTTGAAAAAATAAAGAAACTGAGTGTTTTACATTAGTTGCCATGTAATCTTAGTTGTATTGCTATTCATCACAAAGTAATTCTGCATGGGAAATCTGAGAGGTATTAACTTTTGACGAGGCCTATAGGTGGAAATGGTAGTTTTATTAGACCACCTACAACAGTAGGAGAAAGCAGGCAAAATTTGTTTGGGCACAAGTTTGTTTTGGGCAAACAAATCCTTTTTGATGTCTGTTATGAGCAGCAGACTGCAAGGTTTGCTTCAAATTCAAACAATTGCTCTGAGTAGCACATTCAAGTAGTCTAATAAAAATGTGAACTCCATTTACAAAACTTACCTTGCCTACGTCTTTTCACCACCACAGCTGTGACAACTCTACTGCTAAAGTTGTATACAGGTAGGTGATTCCCAATGGAAAAAAAAGGAATTCCTAAGTATTTCTGGATGCTTATCAGAAAATAAACAAATGCCAGTACAACTAAAAGCTTGCGGCTCTTCCTAGAATTAGGCTTAGCATCTACAAAGAGTAATGGATCAGGAAACAAGTTTTGTATAGCTCTAAAGTTATGAGACGAACTTCTACATGGGCTCTCGGCTTTATGTTATATCCTCCTTTATGTCAGCTGGTTTTGTACATAGATCAAGTTATATGACCTTGAGTTCTGACAGATGTCTCAGCACTGTGACAACTTCTAAGCTTTGCTTCTGCCTTTCTCTAAGGGACAGTGACAGCTGTGTTAATATTGATAAAGCTTCAATAAAATCTTTGTGAGGAAATTATCCAGAGTATCCCAATCTATATTGACAACTAAATGACAAATAGCAGGTGTGTCTAGTGAGATCATACTGGATTTTGCATTGCTTGCCCATTTGGAAAGGGTGCCTCACCCCTCCTTCCTCTCTCAACACCAGGTCCCTGCCCTGTCAACATCCTGTCCTAATTCTGAAGGTATGTTGGGTTTTTTCCCTTTTCCAGTGTTCCAAAGAATAGCTACACAATTAAAGAAGATGGTGATACTTCAGCCATTCATACTCTTCAGGGCAAATTACATAGTAAAGCTTCTTAAAAGTTTTTTATTTCTTATATTTCCAAAATAAGACTAATTCATGATATAACCTCTTAGAATTTTGCAACCACTTTTGTTACCGACCCTACCTACCTCTAAAGGAATTGAACCTACAATGAAAGATTGAAATAGTTGCAAATGAATTAAATGATGAGCTCCTTTTTTGTCCCTTTGTTCCTTTGCAGCACCCTTCTGCTTTGCTATATTGTCACGTATTATGAATATGTGTTATCACAACTGTTTCGAGGTCACACGTTTCAACAGTCGATGTTAGCATAGTTTCAGGGTAGTCAATAAAATGAGGCCATTTTCCTCTGGTTGAGGATATGGTTCGATGTCAAGGGATATTTTCTGTTACAAGCAACTGGAGTTTGTATACATATAAACCCTTTTCATCCATTTGAACAAATATACACCATTATATTTGCAGAAGAAGTATTGTGATTATCAAAACATAGTAATCAGTATTCCCATATAAACTGGATAAATCTAATAAAAAATTAAAATGTGAAAAGAAAAATGTGGTCAAATGATTAGATGACTGGTGACTGGTGTTTAAACTATGTCCCATGGCACATCATTAAACATTAAATGTAGCTAATATATCCAAGGTCATTTTTTGGTGAATATAATTGTTAAACCTTTTAAAATAAAAATATTAATGTCTAACTATTGTACGATACTTGCCATTTTTTGTTTTGCTAAAATCTGCTTTCCAGATCAACTACTAATCATAATATATATTAATAATTATGTTTTCATCCTTTTATACAAAAAGACCTTCAGTGTTGTACATACTACATCATGTATTCTGTGTATAGAATAATCTAGAAAAAGAATTCCTTAATATTAATAAAAATTATGTATAACGTCAAGGTTCAGTTACTATAAAATGTCATTTTAAGGTAACTCCACCCAAGACATGTACCGTTAAGGAATAAGACAGTAATAATAAGTAATAAGGAAGTCATAAATACAAGGTACTGTAAAGAAAAACACAAGGATCAGCCATCCAACAAACAAAACAATCCTATAAAACAAAGAAATCAGTAGACTGTTTTTCATTCTACTTGCTTAAAACTTTTCCTAAGCAAGAAGATTTACAGCTCCAGAACACATGTAACCCTTTAAACAGTATCCCACCTATAACCAGATACCCAGTCTCTCCAGAGAGTCTGGTATGAAGAGGAATGAGACACTACAGGTTTGTAATTACAGTCTTTACATCGCATGAACTTTCTAGGTGTGGAAACACTAAATCAGCCAAGACACCAAGGAACCTGGAAGATTTTTTCTAATTTAACTACTTAGCAAGTATGACCATGCAGATTGGGTTTCTGATTTATACTAAGAGTAGGCACACCCTGACAAATGCTTAAGATGAATAGAACTGTATTATGCATCATATGTAACACAGATTTAATGGCTTTTAATGACCAGCTTCTTATCATAAATATATATTTATATGATGTCTGTGAACAAGTATCCTCGTAGCAAAACCTGGTGTTTATTTATACAGGAAAAGTCTTGACCCTACTGCACATGTTCCCTCCGGGAGAAAGAAAGCAAACGTGGCTGGTATTCTTTACAAAAAGAAACAAAAAAAGAGTAAAAAACTCTGAAATAAACCCCACACTTCTCTTTGGCGTTCATTCTTCCTCGTTCCTTTGTCCAATTCTTGCCTCAGATATAATCAAAGTGATTAATATACAAGGAAAATCTCAGGGCAAATGTGATCACCTGATAGCAGAGACTTGCTGAAGTCAGTGCTATTCAGATTTAAAACTTACATCAAGCTGTGGACTCGCCCTGGACAGATTATCTCCAGAGAGTCTCTGTTGAACAACATCATGCTTTTTGCTGTGCCTGGTGGTTTAGACTACAATTCTTTGAGAACAGAAAAATGCATACCTCAAAACGTGGCTGTTATTTCATCCTGAATGCTTTCTATAACTGTAGCCTCCTTTATCACTGCCAAAGCTTTACATCTCTCGCAAAACCAGGAGACAAACTTTTAAAAAGGTGAGCCTGTACTTTAGGATACTTCTCCTTACCTTGATGTCCATGAAATATTTACTTTAAAAATATACCTACCTCATGTTATCAGTGCAAAAAGATTTACATTTATTTGCATTACTTATACATACATTAAAGTATACTGATGGCATTAAAAAATAAAGAAAATCATGTAATACCTTTACTTTTACCTATGGATTTGGTGAAATGGTTCCATGAAGAAAGCATTTCCAGACAAAAAGAGAATAAAGAAGAGGAGAGAAACAACAGTAAGAGTCATGAGTATATGTAAATGCAATAGTATCTGAACATGAAGAGACAAAGTATAAGGTAAGTGTCTGGAGACAAATGGAGATGCAATCAGCGTCATATTAGGGATTTAGTTTATTTTTTCTCCAATCATGTACATGCAGAGAAACACAGAAATAACCCATGCTTAGATAAGAAAGAGTGACACAAAAGTAACATGGACAATGGGTTAGGAGGAAAAAAAATGACTGATTTCGTTAGGTTGCAAAACTGTACTCTCAGCATTCCAGAAGCCAGGAGCAGGTGCTTTCTGCACATTTCCAATCAGCCATGCATTAATGTAAATGGACTCTTCAATGTGTACAATATGACAAGCTGAGTATCTTCCTTCAGGAGCTATCTGAAGAGTGCTCTTGTGCTTCGTTTATCTGTTACAGAATCACCCGTAATTGTATTTTCTGATAAATACATGAAATTTTCTTAATCACCTTCTTATTTCTCTCACCTCTTTTCAGTTACTATATTGCAAGATGGGGAGTTGAGGAGGCAGGAAGGACAAAAGCTTACGGAGCAAACACAAAAAAAAAATTATAACGAAATAAGAAAAGATGTGACTAAAACCACGTGTTTATTTGCAGCCAAAGACAGCTTTCAAGCATTTGCCCATCGTTTGCAGTGATGGATTCAAAGCAGCTACAGAACAAGAAGAAACAATGAAAGCAGAGTGGAAAAGGAACAGAGCCCATACCTTGGTCGCCCATCATCAGGTGCGCCAGACCTTGAAGGGAAACAAGAGCACAGTCAGCAATGAACAAGGGAGCACGGGAAGGTGGTGTTGTCACAGTGACAAAAATGTTTTGTGACAGGCATCTGTTTCCTATGAGATGTCTGTATCACAGAGGGAAATCAAAGAGCATTTTTCAACCACTGGTTGGAATGCTTTGGGCTACGAGTAACAGAACTGCAATTCAAACACTGGGTGCTGTTTTATTGTGTATTTCTTCTGTGCAGTAGTTGGGATGACAGAAAATAATAAAATGCTTCCAAATCCAACCAATTCCTTTAATATTCCATCTGTCTTTATCGTATTTTGATTATATTGCTTTGAACACTTTGCTGGGAGGACTTCCTGTCCTCTACATGTGAAATGACATTAAAAACCTGGAGAAGTGTAAACCTGAAAAATGGGCTGGGTCTGATCTTTTTCCCCTCATAAAAATGAGCATTTCAGGTACTTAAATAAAATTTCTTCATCACATTGAAATGATAATGCAAGGGATGTCTCCTTATTTGTGTGAAACGTGACAGTAGAAAGAATTTGTTCCAGAGAAGGCAAATTATTACATATGCAATATAAAATACATATCAATAAAGAAAATTTAAGTGACAGCTTCTGAAGCTACTTCATATATCTGTGAGAAATAGATTTTGCTTTATATTTGTATTGTGAGATGAAATCCAATCATACCCATATAAGTCTAGTGACATTTCAAAACAGATGTCCATAATAATAATCATTCAACCAGAGCCAGATTTCGTTACTCTTTAACCAAAATATTCAGCTTTTTTAATTCATGATAATAAAATTATACTTATATTTTCACTGAGAATAATGTGATGTAGGGAGAACGTTCTTCTAGAAATATGAAGGTTTTTCATACTTTATGTCTGGTTTAAAAGACAAGCTTATTCTTGTTGAATTTAGCTGTTTTAGGATCCATTTTAGAAGTTATTAATTGCTCATGTGTTAAATGTGCTCCTCTTCTCCAACAACTACAAAAAGTGATACATTATTTTTCTCATTTGCAATTAATTAAAATTAATTCACACAAAGAAGGTGTGCAATAAAATATCCTGCTCTTTATTGGAAAGCAGACTTCCTAGAGAGTTCCTGTGATTTCTAATTCACAAAGAAAATTAGGTGCACAAATGACTCATAGTACTTGGGGGGAGTTCAGAGAAGATACTCCCAACTGCAATCAGTCTTAAAGGATTCTTATCTTACCAGTTCCAAATCTCAAGTGATGTTCCAAATAGACTAACTATGGTTTTGCTGAATTAGTGCCTTTTCATGTCACCCTTTTTAGATGCGTAGTTAAACTGAAGGGCCTGGTGTGCCCCATCTCTTGTGCAATAGATTCTGTTTCCAAACAGAGTGCCTGCAGCTGGTGGGATTACCTGGGGTTTACAGCGGAGTAAGTGAAAGCTCAGCGTGATCCTGAAGGGATGCCTACGTAAGCATTGCTTGGGAAACATCACACAGCTGTTCTGTAGTTCGCAGCTTGTGAAAGAGAGTAGAAATGTTTTCACGTGTTTTTTCTCTGCAAATGTTGCTGCAAGAGAGGCATGCTGAATTCACAAAGTATAAAAACCCACAGTCAAGCTTCATTCTTTTAATGTGGAATGTCCTTGCTTGGATCCCTTGCTGCATGGGCTTCTGGAAGTATTAGTCTCTTAATGTGATTATTTAACTTATCTTTTGGCTTTTAACTTTTCGTGTTGGCAAATATAGTAAGAAGTCTCTGACTTTTGACTTGGCCCTAATGGTATTCGATAGAGGGAAGATGAAACTAGTTCAATGTTACATGTTTTTCTTTAATAAAATTGTGACTTTTCAGCAGCTACTTTGTCAGCTCTTTCAGCTCTTAGAAGGTACAGAGCAAATCACTGTTATGTCTCCTAGGGGAATGCAAAGAAGGTAATCATATTTAAAATAGCTTGCATTTAAATAAGGTCTTTATAGCTATAAGGGCCTAAACAAAAGGCCTAGATTCAGGAGATTACCACTGCTTGACAGGTACTATTTTTGCTAAAATGATATGTGAGATTGGTCAGTTGTAAATACATGATTCTTAAATAATTTGAAAAAAAACATAAATGGCAGAAGTGCCTCTTGAAAACATCATAGAAACCACTTGAATTTTAAGAGTCACTTACAGTGCTGTTCAACTAAAAAAGGAAGTCAAGTGAATATAAAAACCCCACACTGCTCAAACCAAACATCTAACAATTAAAAATTTTAGTACTAGTCCTCAAGACACTATTTTGTTTGACTCTCTATGTTACTTTATTTGTGAAGCAGTAAGGTTACTCATACTTACTTGCTAAAAGCACATAATGATACTTACCTTATTTTCTATTTTTACAATCTATGGATGAAGGCTATGGAAGAGTGCAGATTTACTATTACTGTACCTGTGCAATCCACAGAGTGGTTTTAAACGATACAGATAAATCTACCACGATAGTAATCACTGCTAGGTTTTTAAAAATGACAGTCTGATTATAATAGAGAATACCTCAATGGTTAGTCATGGAAAGTTCTAGCCTTAACTAGCCATGTATAGGCGTTCCATACATTGAAAATACTCATTTGTGCACCATTACTTCATGTGGAATGATAAAAGCCTTTTCTTTGTGAGTTAGGAATTCAAGATTTAGTAGGAATGCCTCATGTGTGATTCACTCCATCTTTATACTGAACTTGGTTCTGAGAGGAGAGAGTAAAGGGGCACAGGATGGGATAGTGGAAGCGGATATGAAGATAGGATATTTTCATAACTTGGTGTGTGAGTTCCATGCAGAGCACAGGCCAAAACGAAGTTTAAACATGATAAACCTGCAGTGAACATGTTCATCCCTAGCACAATTTTAGTAAAATGAATAAAATGTAGCCTTTTCATACCAGCAATATATACAAAATTAACTCTGTGAATACTAAATCTTTCTGTTTTCTTATGTAGCCTAACTTACAGAGGTGCTCAGATAGCACAGAAATCAAAGATGAAAAATTATAGTTCTATTTCCAAACTGTGCTTTGGATACACCTTTCTATGCTTCCATTCTTTACATATACATCCCTTGTAACTTTAATGTACGCATAAGTATCCAGACCTGTGTTGGAATAAATTTAAGGTCACGCCTTCAAGAATTAGATTCAGGTAAAGTCTGGATTAACTGTTATCCAGGCTTTATCTTGTACTGCTGTGCATAAATGAATACGTGAAATGAAACTGAACCTCCTTATCTAGTTATACTGATGCTAATTCACATCTGAGACTCGTGTTGACACCAGTAAGAGTTTTATGCACAGATCAAATATAAGATTAGGTACTTATTTCCAGGCTTTTATGTTTTTCGGTTAGAATTCCTGTCCCAGGGTTGTTGAATACATTTTGATTTCACAATAAAAAGGAAATTGTATTGATATCTATGTGCGTGACTGCACACGATTAAAGCATCTGAATTGTTTAAATTTTCTTTCTCCTACTGGTAACATATATTTTAATAAAATTACACAGCATCATGTATGTGCTAAATCCGAGCACCTCTCTTTGCCCTTGAATACAGTAGCATAGAGAAATGCAGTATTGATACTTCTAGGCTTTTTTAGAAAATTGCAACTGAAGAGGCAGGCAGTGGCCCATGGTGACTTGAATCCTGAATGAACTCAAGCCCCTGAGCGGGGCCAGTCCAGGACCCTGGGTCAGAGCCATGCCAGGGCAGTCACTTTGCATATGAGTTAGCTTACAAAGTCCTTGATTTAAATACAGGTTCAAAAGTATTGGAAAAAATAGAAGTTATTGCTCGGTTTAGATAGATAAACTAATTTTTCAAGTAGATAAGAGGTTATCCAGTATGCAAAGATTCAGCCCAAAGAGACTTTTAAAAGCACTTGTACTTAAAAAAGCACCTGCACCTTTTGGCTTATAAGCAAAAAGAAAATATTGATTCCCAGCAGTAACTGATCTGTGAAGCATATTCTGTACCTTTAAAACTATGCGAGATATATATACGCACACAACAGGTTTTACCAGCTAATAGACTTACTTACCAATATTCAGGCTAGATGGCATTGTGCTTTAGTTTCCACTGCCCTGTGCCATACTTTCTTTAAAGGGACTTAATTACATACCAACATTATTATTAAAATCACATGCTGCTTCTTTCACAATGTTCAAAAGGCAGAGTGCATTATGTTGAAAAGTTAGACAGAAAAACTTTATTCCTAAAACTTTGTGCTGTAAAGGATATTACAGGAAGCAAGATTTGTAGTATTAAAGAACAAAGCGCTTTCCATTTTCCTAAGCAATTAAAAGATAGGTATTTAACATGCATTACATTCTTATGAGGAGGATTTATGCTGCACACTAATGAAACAAATAGTTTCTTGAAGTGTTTTTCATACAGAACATGAAAAGAAATCAGTCCTCTGCAAATCTCCTGAATGATTTTGAAGGGTGATGTCAGTCATATGAGTATAAATCCCATTGTTTCAGTGCAGATATTCTGGAATTACATGAATAAGGCCAAGATTAAAATGGAGCTTTGCTTGTGTTCTGTATGAAAAAAGAAATCACACTTATTTAATAAACTTATATACCTTTATGGGTAAAAAAATGCAACTTACCGTACTGAATGATATGCGTACTTTTATAACATTAAGCAGAAGGGAAAAAAACCACCAAACAGAAGGGAAAAACAAGAGCTTAGGAAAATAAGGTAGAAAGCACCCACCTTCCACATAGTTGTCTTCTGTAAGCACATAACAGGGAAGGAGAGAAAAGGAAAACATTCATTAAGCAGCATGCAGACTGGAACTTGCCATTGCATGTCTTCATCATGCAAGGCATCAAACACAACATGCAAGTGCTCCACTGCTACAATCCAGAGGGAAAAACAAAAGCACCAGGGAAGCAGTGTTGCCTCTATTTAACAAAACTCACGTGATATGAAATAAAACAATACTGTTTCCAAAGTGAAAAAATTGTACAGGATTCACTGCAGCTCGATTTACTGCAGCTTTTTGCAAATTCAATTATTATTAGTCATTAATCAGAGATCTTCTTGCAGGACTTCTATAACTATAAATTTTAAAGCCATCAGTCATTTGTGAAAGGGATTCTAAGTTAATTTGCTTCTACTTTCCCATTCTGAATTTTCCTCGCTGTGCTGTATGAAGTAGATTATTTTAAACAGATTGAACGAGAGAACTTAAGTTTTAGAATACGCTGTGAGGATGTTACCACAGGCAGCGTGGCTGATCCTGTCCTCATTACTGAGGCACTCACTCTGGACATTGGGTTGGATCTCCAAATCCCATGTGGAAAAACTGTCACTTAAACTGGTTGGAATACCTCAGAATTGTAGGATCACGTCCCACAGCATTTGTCAGCATCAGAAACTTGCACATCTTAAAAAATCAATCACTTCTTTGCCTGGTACAGCTAGCAAAGGCCACAGCAATCTCAGGCATGGGTTCTGCCCCCGGATTAGATCAAGGGGCATTTTACCTAAATAAAGGCTCCTATTAACAAGCAATAATTTGGCCTTTGATCCCCAACCCAACATCAATATGGGGCACAGGAAAGAAGGTTCCCCCAAAGCCTACCAAGCAAGAGGGGACTAGGGATTGAGTGTCGGCTAATGAAGTGGACAGAATTTAAAGTTAAGAAAGAGGCTCAGCGTCCTAGTACTCATGCCAGTCTCTACAGTCCTCAGCTCCTCCACTAGGTAGGTGATTTCGAGGGACTATGTCTCTGTCGCCTGTTATGATTTTGACTGAGGAGAGGATAGGAGAGAGTACAAAGATATCTCAGGGGAGAGAGAAAATGGGAAAGGTAAAATAACAAAGGAAAAAACAACACGGAAGTCAAGGTGATGGACTGTGTGAAACCAGCAAAGAAATGGGGAAGGGTGACAACACAGCGGTCTGACTGCTTGGGACATCCCTTCCTGCAATTTGTGCCGCCTCTGCCAACGCTTCCTGGGGAGCGAGCACTCAGAAGCGGTTGCAAATTGAAGCCCAGTTCTCTCATTACAGGTCATTTCCCATGGAGTCTTCCTATAGGAAAATACCTTTTCATGTGACTATTAAGAAATGTGATCTAAATTAATTTGGATATATCGTAAACCAAGAGTCAGTAAAACAAGTTACACAGAACTGGGCTCAATGATATCTCTTAAGCATAGCAATTTCCTGCCAGAATGTGTCACTTTTCGTCATGAAAAGTGTTTATAAGTTAATGCCACAAAACAATGAAAAATCTCATCATGACTAGGCAATATTCTAATAAATAATTTGAAAAGGTTACCACTTTAAAAATAATATCTACTATAAATGATGAATACTAAGGGTTTAAGTCTCTCAGGTTTTAGTTGCAATACTCATAGGCAAGACCACATAAAGTTATTTGGTGTAAGATATTATAAATTACCTTTTCCATGCACACACTCTACATTTAGCCTTCTAAAATCTCACTGCCTGGAATTTTAGTTTGTTATGAAAGTGCAAAGGGTATATACTGTTTCATGCATTTATGAAAATAAGAGGCTGAAAAGAAAAAAAATATGAAAAGCAGTATGCCTGTTGTGAGTAAATACCTGAAGATCAACGAATCAAATAAAGGTCACTGAGAAAATGAAAAACACCCAATTTCACAAGACAAAGATATTATGTTCTATATGCAGTGTAAATTATAGTGATATTTGGGCTATTACAAATAGCTACTTATAGCTAAACTTTTCTGGAAGAGCCTTCTTCCTTTAACTGCATATAGTAATTTCCTTTCTTGAGGTACGAACCCTCCCAAACTTAATAAAAAAAATAAATTATTTATTTCAGTTGTAGTATAACTTCAGGTTCCTTCATCTAGTCCTGGTTACCGCAGTGTTGGTATATTTATTGCAATACTAATACTGCAATGACATCCTTTTTGGTGGCCATATTTAGCTTAACATGATTACTTAAAACCAACACATGAACTTGCTAAAAGGGCAGTTCTGTTGCTCACGATGTCAGAGTCAAAGGGAGAGTTCTGAAAATGACATCACAGGCACCGTCAGATGGTTAAACTCATCTGGTTACAGGGTTTAGCATATTTTGTTTTATATCATGGGCCCTATTCTTAGCAGTGATTGGTATGTCTTTTTTGGTGACTGTCACATGAAAGATCTACAGTAGCTGAGTGGCTTCCCCTAAATGTCTGATTGATTAAACTTTTAAGTGATAGTAAATTAAACTGTCAAAGCATTTTGAATTAAATAAAATTGAAAGTGTTGAATTCCTGCTTTGTGAATAAAACCATGTACATAGTTAAACCCCTATACATGAGTAAATGGCATGAAAATTCATTCCTCTGTATGTTTTTGTCATGGTAAGTTAAACCATCTTAAACAGTTCTGGAAACTAAGAAGAAAATTAGTTCAGTTTTTTTATGGTACTTTACGAGGTTTTTACATTAGATTAATGTTGAGCACTATTATATATTTAAGGTGGTTTTTTGTGATGGCTGATACATTTCCATGTCACTAACACTTTGCCCGACTTTCCTGATTCCCATTTTCTTGGCATGGTCTATTCCTCTAAGCAGAGACTAAGAAGCCAGAAGACCCAAATTCTAACTTTGCTTTTATTCATTTTGCTCAGTCTCACCACTCTTAAAAAAAAAAAAAAAAAAAAGGAATATGAAAGCCATGTATACTATCAATGTCTTAATTTTGCAGTTTGGAGGGAACACAATTTTCCTCATCTAAATCAAGAGTAACTGTATTTATGTCATTATAGTTGCACTGGTGTAAAATTTATGTACTTGCAGGAGAGTAAAGCCATATTACACATTTCTGTCATCGCTGATGATTTAGCCACCCATAGTCTGAATTTACCCACATTTACATCCATCCAACCTGGAGGACCTTATTGTCTGCTGGGTAGCTCTGTTGGCATCGGTGAAACCAGAGGCTTTCAAGACCCAAAGTGCTATCTCCTAGCTGTTGTAGGCATTGGCACAGGATGGCTCTCAGCCTATTCTGCACCAGCCGGTCATACCAACGATTTTCACCAAAGCAGAGCCCAGGTATGAGACAAGGGTCTGAAGGGGACTGTCAACGCAACAGCAGAGGAGCAGAACGGCCAAACGGCCTCCACTAGCAACCAGACGACTGCCCAGACAGGTAATTTTCTCTTCAGCCCTCCGACTTCTAGATGTGAAAAGTCCTCTGTTTTCACATTGCACCGAGCTACTCACTTGAAGAACTAGACAGATCTTCATCCACTGCAAATGCTTATTTCCTAGACCTTCCCCCACCCCCAGCCAACAACGATACTAAGTGGCACTGCTAATTTCTGTGTTTACAACCTAATTCCTTTGGCCAAATTCTGCTCTCAGCACTACCGGCGTAATCTGTTGACTGCACATATCGAGCCAAATATTCAGTTGATTTAAATCTGGTGTGACACGGTTGAAATCAATAGAACTATACAACTTACACAGGCTGTGAAATTGGCTTATTATCTTCAGATGAATTGTCTCAGGCTGTCCCTACTGAGCTAAGAGCAGAATTTGCTCCATATTTTTTACAGTAAATGCCCAACCAATTCTAATTATTTTAGCATATTACTATGGTTCAGTGATATAAAAATAGGAATCATGTTTTTACAGGATATTTTGACTAATTCAAGAATCATCTTAATATTTGGTGATGCTTCATGGAAACCTTGATTTTTTAAAAAAAATAAGTGACTGTTTATAACTTTTGTAGTTATTTCTGCCATTACATTTTTTTCTTCTGCCAGAATATTTACACCTTAGCCACACACAGAGCACAATATTTCTCCTGACAATTATATAAGAACAGTATTTTCATGATAAACAGATGAAAGAGTACATTAGTATTTTGAAGTTACAGAAATAGCATTCTAGAAATAACATAGTAAGAAATAGCATATTAGAAGTGACATTTCTATAGGTATTTTTTTCCTCATCAAAATTATAGTTCAAAATCACATTTGGCAACAATGAAGGGTATAATATACAACAGACATAGTTTATGAAATGACATAAGATATTCAGTAGTACGAGTAGTGGGGAAGTAGCCTGAAATAAAACTTATTTTTATGCAGATGTCTTGCAATAAAAAGGATGACTAGAAATTTAAGATGCAATATTTTAAGTTTGTTTTCCCAAAGAATAATGCATCAGTGTACTTCTCCATAAATTTATCTACTTAAAAATACTGTACTGGAAAATGTAATTTCAAGACACAGCTTTTTCTATGGGACTGCACGCAGCATCTTTTGGATAGTGCAACTTAGCCTTTCATCAGTTCATCAGTTTCTCAAATTATTGAGAAATAATTTGGTTCAAAAAAAGATGGTTCAAAAGAAAATATTTGGAAAGGATATGAAAACATGAAATATGTTATAAAGCATGAACAGTCACAGTCTAAATAATGATGAACTAAAGCAACACATTGAAAATCTATGGCTATTAGCATTGGTCTTCTCAAGTGCTTTGTACCTGATAAATTCCATTAGGATTATTTATATTTTTTTGAAATGTACTTTTGGAAACCACTGTAAACATTGATTGGAATTACTGACTGTAACTATGAATAATAAGAAATGCATTATAAAGATACCTAGTACAGAACTCTGATTCTATTTCAACCTTCCACTTGAATACTGAATGAATAGGGAAGCAGCATTTCCTACAGCTGGGCTTCATGGAACAAAATTTAGGATTCATCCACAAAATCTGCAAAACCACCAGAATCTAGGGAAGAAGGCTCAGGAATTGCTACATTTCCACATGGCCCCATTGGGTCTGAAATTAATGCACAGCCTCTCCCAGACTCCATACAGCTTTGGGTGGACCCATTCAGAGGAATTTCCAGTGCAGTGGATAGAGATATAATATAACAGGGACTCCACTGATTTATTTTTTTTTTTGGTGGAAGGGAGAAATTTCAGAATAACAGGAGTTTGATTCTGTTCTAGCTCTATTTTCTATCTACACCTCTCTGAAGATCCCTTCTTTTCTGGAATGCCCTGTACAAGACTCAGGAGAAAGGTATGATACTGTCAGGAGCATAGATGACCTCTCTTGACCAAAAATGAGGACAAGGCTTTCTGCCAAGTGAGTATCATTATGGCACTATTAGATGTTTCTCCTAGTTTTGTACAAGATAAAGCCATCAGCCCAAATTCAGTACACCTCTATAAATTCTGCTAACATCTATGAATTTACTCTAGGTGAGGTCACCTTTTCTAGATAGTGCTATGTATTCCAAATGCATTGAGAATGAAATAATGACAAGGTCATTTTAGTTAAGCTACTGTAGATGAGCTCCTAGTGTGAAGCAGCAACTAAAGGGAACAGTACAAGTCTTGAATGCATAGGCAAAGAAATAACGAACAGAAAGAGAAAATGGCATTACTCTTTGTGGCATAACTAAAACCATTACTGTGTTGTTCAGTGCTCATATATTTAAAAGGAAATAAAAAATGAAAGAATTTTCAGAAAAAAAACTTTTCCCACTGTCATTCATGGCATTATAACCTAAGAAAACTCTTACAATGAAAGTCTTACAATGAAAGCCCTAAGATGCTCTATCTATTGAATATATCAAAGGTGAGTTGAAGAGGTGTCTTGAACTCAGTCTGTAACTATGAATGTCGGAAGAAAGATTCTTGATACCTGGAATCCCTTTCAACCAGACAAATGCTGCGATAGAGTCAGAAAAGTTCAAACTGAAAATAAGATTAAAATTTTCAATAAAGATAAAATAAGCATCGGGAATACTGGGTAATTCTTCTCTGAAGTCTTAAGACAGAGCCGTTGTCTAACAGAAACTGTATAGCAATCATTGCTTGTGGGCTGAATTGTAGGAATCACTGGAAGAAATTCTGGCTTTTGTCATTTAGGAGGTCAGGTTAATATTTTCATGGCAGTACATTCTGGCCATAACTTCTATGAATCTATGAATTTTCTCTAGTCAAATGAGAACAGAAACCAAGCATAAAAAGCAGCAAATACTTTGACACTCTGTTAAACACAAAAATGTTCAAATAAATTGTTTTCTCAGAACCAATCTCTGCATCATTTGCACAAAGAGCTCACTGAGAAATGTTTCCCATGAAGAATTCAAATATAATGGGTGAAAAAAATCATTCAGACAAACCTTTACTATTGTTCCCATTGGGAAAATACCCCCACCCCCAATTTACTTCTACACCCTGTAATATTTTCTAATACCCTCTCCAGTTGTCTGCAGACAACAAATAGAATCAAAATCGAGACATAATTAATCAAGACATAATTAAATCAATAGCCTTTCTGAGGCAACAATTTTCTGTGCTGTTTGATTCTTACGCAGCTTTATCACTTTTCTATCATTTATCATCACGAGTGTCTCAAAGATGAAATCATTCAACATTGCTTTAGTTTAATGCTGTTAATCTATGATTATTTTATTGTTACACATTTTTAGACATTGTACATGTGAATAAACTTGTGCTTCTTGAAGCCACAATGGTTAATGAATAAGCACATCTTTGATACTTAAATCTCCTTTTTCTCAACTACTTCCTACAACTGACATTTTTGGGCAGTCACTTGTCCTCTTCTTTTAGTAATTTTTACCATACTTCTAAATAAACTTGCACTGACTCAGGGGAGATGATGATGTAGATATAAAAATGACTGCTTTTTAATTATATTATGATCCCAAGAAATTTGACTTTGGCCTTATTTTACCACTTCATTAAATTTAATCCTTTTCTCCAAAATGGTTCTGGCTAGTTCCAGAAGTACTAAACTTCAGACCTGCTTGCAATATGTCAATGCTTTAAAGAAATTTGCATCAGTCACTGGGACAAATGTTCTTACATATGTGTCATGGCTGCAGTAACCATAACCAGGTATCAAAGGTGGAATCAAAGGGGTTTTAATAATTGAATTTAGTAATATTAATAATAGAGATAATGGAAGGAGAAATAAGTCATTTGCATAAGTGAAGGCGAGACAAAGAACCACACTCCCTCCTCTGTGTTTTCATTTCCATGTATAAGCAGAAAATGAAACATAGTGTAAATCTACGTATTTTACTCACTAACCAGATATTCTTTAAGAATTGCTGCTCTTTTTCCATTTAGCCTCTGGTACTATTTCTCTGGATTGGAAATATTCAATTTCCATTGAAAATCTCTAGGATTTGTGCACTTTGATTTGTGCTTTTAGACCTCTTCCTTGTAATCACTAGAGGTCTTATTTCCTATAATGGAGAATGGATATACTAACTAGAATTAAGAACTGACTGTATACTGTCCGCTTTACATGGCCTGTACATCTGACCATAACTCCTCTTTTCTTCCTAGCACTATTATTATTCCTTTGGATTTTCTCCAATTTAGCCCTGCTGGATACATGGCATGAAAATATACTTTCAGGATATTCCTATCAAAACCTTTCATGCAGAATTAACTACTGTGGCTGCCAGAGAGTAATGGCAAGAACAGAGTATGTTCTATAAAAGTGATGCAGGGTGACACAAGTATTTCTATTTTAAGAATATCTGTTTCGAAATTAATTTGAAAAATTCATAAAATAACTTATTTCAACAAGTTCTTTAAGAAAGTTGTGAAATGAAGAATAAAGATTTTTCAGAATTATTTGTGCTTGTTTTGATGTACATCAGAGTAGAAACTAGCCCAGTAAACCTGATTCCCTCTTGCGCTGTGCTTTGTGTAGTCAATTATGTCTATGCAAGAGGCTGCAAAATCAGGCCCCAGTTACTATCAGAAGAAATCAAATCCCTGTCCAATCATCCTTTCAGCAAAACTGGTCTGTTAGAGCCATTAATACAATAGAATTAGCTAAACTGACAGTGGGTAAAAATGCTGTGCAGTGGTTGAATGGCAAAAGTAATTTTCCAACTGGATGGCAGCTTTACAGAGGTGATGATCCAGTGGATAACATGAGCAGGAGACTCAAAGGAGGAGAGGTCACATTTTTGTCCATGAGGAGGATATTAATTTTAGACAATGCTTCCTACAAGTTTTCTACTGGTTTTGTATTGTATGGTGAACTGGCAGGTGTCTACACTTTCACAATCTCTACTGTGTAATTTCTCCTTTATAATACTTACTAAAGGGTGATGACATATAACTCCCCATCTGAGATATTCACTTAGGCCCTAACTCTGTAGCTGAATTTGTGCCTTCCCAGACTAGTACAACACCAAAATTAACGGGCCTGCATGCGAAGCTAGCCATATTTTTGTATTCACATGCTGTCTTTATCCAGAAGTGAGGAATGTTTGTGTGCTATCAGTGATGCTATGACTTTAACACAGGTGGCTGAAGACAATTTGGTATGAAGTGTTCTTGAGAGCAGCTAAAAATGTAGAAGATGCACTGTACACAATTAAAAATAGAGTAACAATATTCAAAATCACTTTGTTGTATAGTTCTTTTGCTAGTCACTATAAAATTTTTTTGGCTACTACAAAGATTCATTTTGTGGATGTGAACTGAACTGCACCTGCCTTGGAAGCCTTTAGAATGGTACAGAACAAAATTTCTGCTCATTTAAATGGGAAATTCTGCTGAAGTGAGTGGAGCTGTACTCTGGAAGTCAGCATGTTGTAACTGAGTGTTTAATTTGACATCAAATTAAAATTTAATCACAGCTATCTGTGACTGTGAGTGAACAAAATAGATAGCTTTATTTTTTTTAAAGAACTGAACTTAATTTTCTCCTTACTAGTCTACAATCATTTCAGTGCTAATGCTGAATGTTATTCTGACTAATTAGTAGTCATAGATAATGACAATGAAACTAATTACAAGGAATTTTACAATTTAAAAAAAATCATCATTTCTTCACTTAAAATCTGGTCATCATTAGCTGAAGTAAGAATTGATATATTTTTTATTTCCTCCATAGATTTTACAGGAACTGAGCAACGATATGGTTTTTTGTAGCCACATGAATGCCTGGATTGAGCTCCCAGGTGTACAGAGTACTTGCACACATGGCAATCAGGAGACAGATGCTTTAGAACAATTCTTGATTTTCATTAATCACTTTGATATGAATTGGTTAAGCGGTTATTTTCTTGGCATAAGAATATATATTGTAACTTCTATAAGGCTACTAAGTGATGTAAAAAACTTGCAGGCATTAGTTTAGAAGGGGTTAAAAAGGTGGCTCCTGACAAGGAGATACTGTACCTGATGTGCTTTTGCAAAACCCTGCTTGTATGTATATTATGGCTACCTACATTCATTTTTCATTTATGGCTATTCCTATCTCAGAACTGCACAATTAAAATTTCTAGTTGTAGTAAATGTTTCAAGACAGTCACATTTTGGGGACATCTATAAAATGAACCCAAACAAAGTTAGAGCTAGTTGTCTTCCTAACAGTTTAATCAATATCACAGAATCACAGAACAGTTGGGGTAGACAAGACCTCTGGACGTCATCTGGTGCAACCTCCCTGCTCAAGCAGGGCCACCTAGAGCTGGTTGCCCAGCACTGTGGCCAGGTGGCTTTTGAATATCTCCAATGTTGGAGACTCCACAACCCCTGTGGGCAACCTGTGCCAAGTGCTCGGTCACCCTTACAGTAAAAAGTGTTTCCTGATGTTCAGAAAGCTCTTCCTGTGTTTCAGTTTGTGCTCATTGCCTCTGGTCCTGTCACTGGGCACCACTGAAAAGAGCCTGGCTTCATCCTCTAGGCACCCTGCCTTCTGGTTTTTATATACATTAACATGACCTGTCCTGAACCTTCTCTTTTTGAGGTTAACAGTCCCAGCTCTCTCAGCTGGATGCTGAGAGATGCTCCAGTCCCTTTATCATCTTTGTGGACCTTGGTTGGACTCTCTCTAGTACGTCCATGTTTCTCTTGCACTGAGAAGCCCAGAACTGGACACAGCACTCCAGGCTTGGCCTCACCAGTGCTGAGTAGAGGGGAAATATCACCTCCCTTGACCTGCTGGCAATGCTTTGCCTAATGGAGCCCAGGATACCATTAGACTTCTTTTCCCCAAGGGCATATTGTTGGCTCATGGTCAATTTGGTGTCCCTCAGGACCCTTAGGTCCTTTTCTGCAAAGCTGCTTTCCAGCTGGGTGTCCCCCAGTATGTATGGGTGCACGTGGTTCCTCCATGTTCTTCTTGTTGAACTTCATAAGGTTCCTGTCAGCCCATCTCACCACCCTGCCAATGTCCCTCTGGATGGCAGCATGACCTTCTGGTGTATCGGCCACTCCTCCCAGTTTGAGGGTTCTCCTCCTTACTGAGGGTACACTCTGCCCCATCATCCAGATCATTAATGAAGATGTCAAGCAGGATCAGACCCAGTATTGACCCCTGGGGTACACAGCTAGTCACTGTCCTCCAAGTAGACTTTGTGTCACTGATCATCACCCTCTGGGCTGGCCATTCAATTCTCAAGCCACCTCATGCCTGCTCATCCAGCCTGTACATCAGTAGCTTCTCTATGAGGATCTTATGGGACATGGTGACAAAGGCCTTACTGAAGTCCAGGTAGACAACATTCAGTTCTCTGCTCTCATCTACCAGGTCAGTCAATTAATCACAGAAGTTGGTCAAGCATGACTTACCCTTGGTGAAGCCGTGCTGATTTCTCCTGATGATTTTCTCATTCTTAATGTGCCTGGAAGTGGTTTCCAGGATTAGCTGTTCCATCATGTTCCCAGCAATCGTGGTGAGTCTGATCGGCCTGTAGTTCCCTGGTCCTCCTTCTTGCCCTTCTTGAAGATGGGGGTGACATTTGCATTCTTCCATTCTTTGGGTACTTCTCCCAGCTACCGTGATTGATCAAAGATTATCGAGAGTGGCCTTGTAATGACATCTGACAGCTCCCTCAGCATTGGTGGGCGCATCCCATCAGGCCCCATGGTCTTATGTATGCCCAGTTTGTGTAAGTATTCCCTGACCCGATCCTCTTCCACAAAGGGTACATCTTCCTTGCTCCAGCCTTTCCCCTTTGTCTCTGGGACCTGGGATTCCTGAAGTTTAGTCTTGCTAGTAAAGGCTGAGGCAAAGAAGAAATTCGGTACCTCAGCCTCTTCCATGTCATGTGTCAGCAGATCCCCTGTCTTGTTGACAATGGGTCCACAGTTTCCCTGGTTTTTCTTTTGTCAGTAATGTACTTATAGTTGCTCTTGTTGTCTTTGACATGCCTGGACAGATTAAGTTCCATTTGGGCTTTGGCTTTCCTAACTTCATTCCTGGATGCTCAGACAATGTTTCTGTATTCCTCTCAGGCTACCTGTCCTTGCTTCCATGCCTTGTATGCTTCCTTTTTGTGTATGGGTTTGGCTAGCAGCTCTTTGTTCATCCACACAGGCCTGCCTGACTTTATATTTGTTGGGATGGAACTCTTTTTGACGTTATCCATAAATATTATCCGGCTTTCTTGGACACTCTTCTCTCCAGGGCCTTATCCCATGGGACTTTTCTGAGCAGATCTTTGAAGAGGCCAAACTCAGCTCTCCTGAAGGCAAGTATTGTGAGCTTGCTTCTCACCATGGTCACTGCAGCCAAGGCTGCCTTGATCTTCACATCCCCAGTGAGCTCCTCCTTGTTGGTGTATGAGGTCCAGCAGACTACCTCTCCTCATTGGCTCTGCTATCATTTGGAGGAAGAATTTATCATTGATGCACTTCAGGAGCCTCCTGGATTGCTTATATCCTGATACATTGTCCCTCCAGCAGATATTGGGGTGGTTGAAGTCCTCCATGTGAACCAGGGCCTGTGAATGTGAAGCTCCTTCTATCTGTCTGTAGAAGGCCTCATCCACTTGTTCTTCCTGGTCAGGTGGACTATAGCAGATACCCACTATAATGTCATCTTTGACAGTTCTTGAAGACCTCCATATTATCTTTGTTCCTTTACGAAACAAATCAATTGGATATATATTCTGATGCTAATCTTTAATCATTTTACGTTTTTCTCTAAACCTACATTACTATCAGTGTAGGCCATGTGGAGATTATTTTTTGTATAGTTATGCTGTGATATAATTAATCAATCTATCATAATATATCAGCACAGTGGAGAACTATTCCTGGGCTAAAACTTTACCAGAACCAATTATAATAATTGCTCATGAAAAGTTGTCTCCGTGGTGTATTGCCCTGTAGTACATATTAAGGGGACAGCAGGGAATATGGTAATGACCTTTCATGGGAATGAGTCAAATAGAAATTTGGAAGGAAATTCATGAAAACATATAAATGTAGACCTATAGATGAAAATATCTGAGGAGACATAAATATTATTGGTTGAGTAATATGAAAAAATAAATCCATTAAATGTGTTCTGTATGTATTTCTTAGATACCATTCTTTTGAGGTTACATCTTAAGCATGATATAAAATGGTATTTCTTATATTATTAAAACAAAATTTTAATAATAAGTGGAGTAACCAAACTGTCCTACAGGGGAAATCATTCTCTGTAAGGTAAATCCCAGTGAACAACAGAAATCTTGTTTGATTGTTGGCCCATTATTGAAATGAGTACACAAAACACCTGCTTCCTAGTTTTTATTCATGACAAGGAGGAATAATTCTGAGGTTCCCAAAGTGGAAAAACTCCTACATCTAACCCATAATTAAAATTTCTCCCTGGCAGGGTATTTATGCCATTAGGCAATTCACAGAATTATAATCATGAAATCAAGGATCGTGTATCATATAACCTATGATGTACTTAATCAAGTTAACAAAACACCCAAACAAACCACAAACATTTCTTGCATTATTTTTTTTTCAATTACATTTTCAGAATAAAGAAATAACCTGAGCAACTAACCATCTACTAAGAGAGAAACTCATATTTGAACAAGGTGGAATTCTTATGAGTATATACTGAATACATAGACTACATAAGCATATGCACATTCATTCATGTAATAATAATACCTTATGCAATGTAAAGTGTGTATAAATGTAATGAATACATCCAACATAGTGAACAATAATGATGTGCTATTGTCCAATTATTAATATATACAGAAACCAAAACAGAAGGAATCTTCACACTGAACATAGGAAAAAGAAAAGTACTTTACTAACACAAAACTCCTCCAAAATGACATATCATGCCAAGGGACAGAAATACATAACACTGAACTTCAGGAGAAGTCTGCTTACAATTCAACAAAAGAAAGACTAATGCATATGAAGATGCTTATGAACTTGAAAAAGCAATATTGATTAATAGGATTTTGAATTTGTTGTATGTTCTTTTGTTTAAAGAATATATTTCAAGGAACTGCTGTTCTGTAATTACAGTTTGTTTCAAAACAAAATTATAAGAACTGTACAAAAGCCACTAACAACATAACTTAATTTACTGTCAATTGCAAAGCTTCTTTATATAGCAAGCTAAAAAGTGCTTGATCCATTTTTTCATTCTGCTTTTTACAGCTTATAGCAAATGCCTTCTTGCTTTAAGAAATGTATACTTATTCCAAAAGTGTCTGTTATGAAGAACATCTAATGCTCATAAATAATTTGCTTCTTAGAAAAAGAAAAAAATTCAAAGCACATTTCCCCAAACATGCTTGTAGTGCATGTAGAACAGCCACCTCATTTTACTTCCATTAAAACAAATCAACCCTCCCTCCCCCAAAAGCCATTTGTCTCCAAAAGTAGGTTAGAATGTCAAGGTCTCAAGTGTTTTTCTTTTATCTCTTTGAATGTACCTCTTAACATTCAATATTGACAACTATCTTTTTTTTTATCCAGTCTGCATTATTAGTGAGTTATCACTGTTTTCTGTAGTGGGCCAACTTTTTAAAATACACCACCTTCTGGTTAGGGCATTGGCATAACCTTTAAACAACTTTGCTGTTATTACTCTCTTACACCTTGTATGAATGATATCTGCATGAATTTAAAAGACATGTAAAAGATGTAACCTAACAAATACTACAATCAAATTACATAAAAAGGACATGTCCTTCATGTAATATCCTACATTACATGCTTCTTCTGTCTTCAGTAACAAGTAGTCTGATGAGAAGTGTAAAATTTAAATAATCAAAACAAGTAAAGTTCTAGTAAAAATTAAGCAGAATAGAAAAACTGGGCAGGAATAGTTCTTATGACATACAATGGGATCTTTAGAACCCATTCAGATGGATAGAAATCTTTTCATTAATTTATACAGCTTGGATAAAACCTGGATCGCTCCTTGATTTTCATCATTTATCTGCTATGCTGCTACTTGGCATCTGCAGCTCCCATTGAGATCTCATGGTGAATCATCGGAACATGATGAGTTCATGAGTCCCCTCTTTCTGCCAGGGAAGAATTTCTAATCAATAGCTTTTAGTGTAATGGAAGTTACCACAACGCTTTCAAGACCTGGGTTTATGCTATAGCTAAAATGAGTTTAGTGCCGTCTTTAGTGTATAGTTGTTGCTTCACCAAGCTGCATATTATACATTAGGTCACGGCTGTTTGTCCAAACCAGTATTTTATAAGATGAAATAAAAGCAACACAGCAAATGTTGATACTATCACAGAGAAATAATTTTTGTATGTTTTATTTGTGAATGCCTACATACCCACATATTTAGATATGAATTGTGATAGTAAAATTATTAAAACAGGTCAAATACATTTTTCATCTAAATTGATTTGAGGGGGTATGCAATGGGAAAGTGCAGATTCTGATGGAAGATAGAGTTATGTAAATCTCCACTGAGACAAGAGAGCTACTTCAACAATATAAGTCCCTTATAACAGAAGTTTAAATCTCTGGTTGAAACCTTCATAAATACATTTTAAATGGGAATACTTCTCTTAGAATTGCATCATTCAATTACATACACTTTGGAGCATAAAAAGAGGAGAAAGGCATTTAGAAAAAAGATCTCATTCAAGTGTTGGCTATTTTTTTCTCATTTGTCAAAATATCGTAAAAAATAGCTATAGTCACAATCATTAAAGAACTTAAGTCAAATCCAGTGAAGAGTGGAGTACAGATTTAATTTGGGTAGAAACAACACATGCCTTCTAAGTCTCAGCTTCTCCAGAAACTGAAGAACAGGGTTCACACATGCTGGAAGAAAACAGTGGTGGGTACAGAGGAAAACTGAAGTTCACCATGTAGCACTAGCAGCAGCTATGGTTCTCTGAAATGAGATAAAAGTCCCACTGGAAATTTCAGGTCAATAAGAATTTCTAACCGGATTACAGGATTGGGCCCTAAAGGCTGAAGATTGCACAGAGAGTTTAGTCATCTTTTTGCAACAATGACATATATTTTGGTATCATTTACATATAAAAGTGATCCCACTCACTTATGTAAATTGGATATTCCCTCCTGGAATTTGGTAGTTTTCTTAGCAAATACAAGAACTATATGCAAATGAAAGAAAAAGAAGAAAAAGAAGAAGAAGAAGAAGAGGAAGCAGAAGAAAAACAACAGGAACAAAAAATGGAAAAGAATAATAAAAAAAAATAAGAGGAAAAGAAGAAGAAAAAGAATGGCAATTTCTTTTGGGAAAAAATGAATGCATAAGAATTAGTGTAACTCACTCAGCACAATGCCATGGATCTTACTGACCTTGGGATGTTTTCCAGGAGTCTTTCCTCCCACAAATATTTTCTGAACAATTATAAAGCATCTGAGACATTTTTTTTTTCCCAGGAGCAGTGATTCATTTTTCTTTCTGTATTGATTTTTCTTTAACAAATATATTTACTGGGGCCATTTAAAGGAAACAATACTGTTGTTTCAGATATGTTCCTGTATATCTCTTTGAGTGTATCTCATGGTCACATGAAAGAAACTATACCAAGGTGGGTTTTTTTTATTTGTTTGGGGGTTTTTTTTAAGATCTTCTATTAAAAATTAAGTTGTAATTCCAGGCTCAGGTAGAAAAAATTGGATAATTGCCTTTTTTCCCTTTCAAACAATAGTGTGAATATATTCAGTGCAAACTATGAACACGATTGCAATTATCTGTACCATTTGAAGTCTTTGCTCATTGTGCTTCTAGCGTGATGCATGGAGAATTATTGATAGCTATAAGAGAAAGCTGGAGGTCAGTTTACCAGTTAGGGTTAAACTAGTTGAGCTTGATATCCAGGGATAAAATTACACCCATTCATCAGTATGAAGTAGTAACTCACATGCAATTTTTCAGAAAGTACTTGGCTGGTTTGAAAAACACAGTATTAACTTATAGAGAGTCTTACCAACAGTAATACCTCAAACAAAATAATTCCACAACAGTGTATTTTCTGGCAGCCTGCTCTGCCATGGAAAGCATAGTAATAAGTGTGTATTACTGACCTTGGTCTTTACCAGCTTCTCCCACTGACTTAGAGAGATGTTGTTCATGCAAATCAAGACTGATATAAGATCAGTAGCTTAGGCAAGTACACATCTTTTCACTAAGAAATTAGCAAAACCGCATGCCCAAATTTGATTTCCAGTGCAGTATCAACAAATCCTGTCACTGTTATATGTTGGTTTGTGAACAAAACATTACACTGCTAATTTAATAGTGATTGAAGAGAATGAAAAATATTTGTAAGGAAAATGAACAACCAAAATGGATGAACTGTATGGTAAAACAGGACACGTTACCTTGCAGACCAGAAGAGGTAATGTAAATATGAACTTACATATAATATGCGATTACATTCATTGTGCTACACAGAGGATTGAAGAAATTTTGAGGGCTGCTACATTCCTTTACAGGGATACAAATTACACTTCAGTAGACTCTGGAACTGTAGCACACTCATACTTCATATATATGGGAAAAAACCCATACAGCCCTCAAAAAACCATGCAGGAGTTACACAGTACCTTGAAAAATCAGATTCTGAGAAAGCATTTTCATTCCTTAAGACATGAGCATCACTCCTCACAAAAAATAATCACATAGCTATGATGTTTTGAAAAAGATGGAAATGACAGTTCACAAGACTGTTAGTAAACAAATATCAAGAGAAGAAATGGGTCTTGATCTCTACAGGCAGCTACAGATATACTATGACTCCAGCGTGGAGTTCACAGAGTGATTGTAGTTAGTAAATAATGCAGAATGTTAAAACAAAGCATTTAATCTTGTTGAAAATCCATACTTTTACAGGTGAACTTACTACTTTGTTTGGGGGGAAAAAAAATCCGCTCTTAAATTGGTTCTTCCTACGGTTAATTTTTGCTCATTCTGCTTATACTTACTTTATTTTTTAATTTTTGAAGCTTGATCAGTAAAAATGACTCTCCCTTTTCAGCCAATTCTGCACACTCAGGCTCTGAGCACTGAGTTCGTATCTTTGCAGGTAGAAATCTTTTTAGTTCACTGATGAAGTATCCACACTTTGTTAAGCGATAAAACCTCTTCATGATTCTATAGTGTCTTTCATGGAAGGACTTCAGGGGCTTGTACATACAAATACCTCCATGAAGCAGACAGAAAATTTGGTAGTATAAGTTTCCATGCAAGCACAAGTGGTGCTTGAGGCTGATGCGAGGCTCATTCAATTCAAGTGAAGACGTGCATCTAGGACTTCTTCCACTCATAGCTGAGCTGATGAAAGCACAATAGGGGAATTTTAATTTGATTCAAGAAGAATAAAAACCAAGATAGAAGATTTGGCTAGGCTTAGGCATACAACATTTTGTCTACAGGTAGGTGATGTCCAGACTTAAACTTTTATGAAAGATCAGGTAGGAATAATATGAGCCATATAGTATTTATTGAAACAGGAGAATTTCTTAAATTGTGTATAATGCTGTTTCTCTACACCACAATGTCTGCAAAAATTGTTGTGATCTTTTAGATGGTGGATTTAATTCTAGAACTGTGTTTTGTTAAGTAGGAAAAAATATGCAGTGCTGAATGTGATGAGAATTTGTGAACTCCTTATTTTATTCAGCTAGGAAACTAAGGAGGGAAAGTGCCCATGGAAGTAGTTTATCGTCTTAAATGCTTGCTTTTTCTAAGAATCCTGGATGTTCCTCAGTTTAGACTACTTTTTTAGCAATAGTACTCTTTAGACTACTATTTTTGCAGTTTTTATGGTAACAAAAAGCAACTCCGCTACTATCAATAAGTGGGCAAGAAAAAGATCAGAATCTTCTGCACCCCAGATATATATACTTATTTTTCAGAAATGCCTCCCAAGTGCCAATTTAATTTATTGTAGACTTTCCCTTTTCCCCTTTGGCTTTATGTCTCCTGTAGAAAGAATTGTAGATTTAATATGAAGGACAAAATGGCAAACAGAAGAAAATAAAGAAGACTTACTTTTTTTTTCCACCAAGAGGAAAGTTAAAAAATCTCTTCTTATCAAGCTTAATAGAGAAGAAATGTTGTTATATATGCAGAAAAACTTTCTCAGGAGAGAAATAAGGAAGAGAAATATTCAGTTCAGTTGAGTCCAAACTACAGAGTCTTCAAAAAGCAACCAGAACAACAAAAGCACCACATATTATTCATTGCAATAACATTACGTGCCAAAACATCAAGCCACTTCAGGAAAGAGGTAAACACAAACAATTTGCTTATAATTCCTCATCTACTTCTTTATCTCACTGTAGGAACTATAAAGCAGAGACAGGAGAAGCAACAAAGTTTCACCAAAGGTCTATGCTGTTTCAGACTTCATTCTGTCATTTCTTGGGCTGTTCATGACCCTGTAAGGTCCAAACCAAGCAAACTGAGATATGGTTTGTGTTGTTGGATTCTTTTCCTGTTTTCTAACCATTACAGAAAACCAGCACCATGGCTCCACTTTGCCTACCACCACCATCCTTTCACTTGTCCCTTCCTTCCTTCCAGTAACAAACTCCTGCTGAAGCCCTCAGCCCCTGTGGTTTGTCAAAGTAGAAACAGAATTTTCCCACAACCTGACTACTGGGAATAAGGAAGAGAAAAGAACAGTATCATTATTTCTAACCTGAAGGCAAAAATATTTTATATTAAAAGTCAAAGAATCAGATACTGAATTATTACAGCTACTAGCACATTTTGTCTTTGGCATTTACTGTATTGGAAGATGTAATTCTGTGGCCACCAGCTGCTAGGCAGGATATTTTACTCTGTTCCAGGGATGTATCAATGTAATTAATCATGATAAAAACCAGAACCACCCAGCATGCTTTTATGCCATAGTGTAGGATAAACTATGTCTATGTCAATCCTGATAATATTTATGTAATGTCTTCCCATCTCCTGCTCCCATTACATCTCTTTCAGTGTTTCACTATTCTTATAATTAGGAAGTTTTTCCTAATGTTTAAACTTATTCTTAATTGCTGCAATTTAACCCCATTATTTCTTATCCTATCTACCATGGACAAAAGAAGAATAGATTGTTTCTCTCCTTTTTATTCCAATCCTTTATGAACTTGATCTTTGCTATCAGGTCCTCCCTTAGTCATTTCTCCTGTAAGGTGCATAACCCCAAGTCCTTAATTTTTTATTTCGTAGGTCTACTTTGTTGGTGAAATGCAATGCTCAAAATTGGATGCAAAATTCCAGTCTGGAGTACAGCACTGAACAGAACTGCATAATTACTTCACCGTGTCTTACAAGCTTTATTTCCATTTACAAGAGATAAAATGTTCTTAGATTTTTTTACAACTTCATGGCTTTGCTGACCCCTGCTCAGAATGTGATACATGCAGACTCACAGATTCTTCTCCAAAGAAACAGTATTTCACCAGTTTTTCTCTACAGCATATTTTTGCTGTCCATAATTCCTTCCTATCCTAACACCTTCTGCTTGTTTCCACAGAGTTTTAGCATATCTTTTAGTCCTTTTCTCTAATTTGTCAAGCTGATTTTTAATTCAAAGCTTGTTCTTGAGTATACTCTTTTCTTTCCCAGCTCCGCATTATTGCAGATTTAATAAACTTGGTCTATGCTCTACCATCCAGGCACCATCCAGGCTGATTAAGAGAAGTAGCAAAGAATTGATTCCAGGAGCGATGCCTGTGGTTGGTTTGTCCTTTTACTTTAACAGAGAATTGCTGACAACTTGTGCAGTTATCCAGTCAACTTTGCATGCAATTTACTGGCAATTTAGAAACTTTGGCCTAAGATTTCCTGGCTTCCTTAAGAGAATGTCATGTTAGAGAGTGCCTAAAGATTTGTTTAAGAATATATGACATCTGCTGCTTCTTGACAATCTCTAACAATTGTTGCAAGAACTGGTTTCATGTAATTTGTTCCTGACAAGTACATGTTTACTGTTACTCATCTCTTCCTTATTTTGCAACTGCTAACAAATCATTTGCTTGAATATTTGTTCCAAAGTCTTCCAAGAACTAAAGTTAATCTGGCAAGCTAGACTTGGCTCTTTTTTATTGCAGTTTTGTAATTTGGCAGTATGTTCCCCCTCTTGCAGTCTTCCAAAACATCATACACCCTTACACACTTTCTTAAAGAAACCTCTAATAGAGATAAGATTGCTTCTGGCCAGTATTCTATCAAGTATCAAGCTGCAGTTCATCACACCATGCTCATTTATGTACTTCATGGGCATCAAGGTCCTGAATAAGCTGAAATGTAAAGAATATACCACTTTCATATTGAATGCTTAAAATGCCTATGCAGGATAGTCTTGCACCTGATAAGAAAGATAAGAACAAAGTCACAATAAAGAGATAGTATATTTTGCTATTTATTCCAGAAGCATTTTAATGTGCATTGAGAGGTTTAAGTTTGTGGCAGTCAAAGTATATATTTTAGGCTATGCAATGAATTGAATACCTGCAAAAGTACACATGCACAATGACCTACCAAAGAAAGACTGTAGTTGTGTGCTGGGTCTGGCTGAGATGGAGTGAACTTTTTTCGTAGCAGCCCGTATGGTGCTGTGGTTTGAATTTGTGATCAAACCAGTGTGGATAACACACCAATGCTTTGGCTATAGTTGAACAGTGTTTGAGCAGTGCCAAGGCTTTCTCTGGTCCTTATTCTGTCACCCAGCGAGCAGGCTGGGTGAGGGCAAGAATCGGGAAGGGACACAGTCAGGACAGTTGACCTGAATTGGCCAAAAGGATACTCCATACCATATAACGTCATGCTCAGCAATAAAACTGGGAGGTTTTGTCATCAAATGTAGCCATTGCTTGGAGACTGTCTGGGCATCAGTCTGCTTGTGGG
Source organism: Aviceda cuculoides (assembly GCA_035590195.1). Taxonomy (NCBI): domain Eukaryota; kingdom Metazoa; phylum Chordata; class Aves; order Accipitriformes; family Accipitridae; genus Aviceda; species Aviceda cuculoides. The sequence continues at coordinate 18,459,647 of JAVJGG010000055.1, forward strand.
GTAAATGTCCGCCTTTGCATCACTTGGGACTTCCCCTCTTTCCTTTACTTATTAAACTGTGTTTATCTTGATTCATGAGTTTTTAACTTTTGCTTTTCCCATTCTCCCCCTTGTCCTGCTGGGGGAAAGTGAGCGAGTGGCTGTCTGAGTGTGTAGCTGCTGGCTAGGGTCAACTGACAACAGGTGTCTTAGATGGAAGACTATGAGCCATGATTCCTAATTCCAAAAAGTTTAGGCCATGTTTCTACTAAATGTATTGATACCAAGAAATATCTCTAGTAAAGTTAGTAACACGGGCAGCTTAACCATCTGAAAAAAACTGTTTAGCTATTTAAAAGTATGCTGAGTTCTGTTCAGACAATAGTTGCTTTATTGTATGCGGTAAGGAAAACTATTTTTGTGCAAAGTAATTATATCATAATTTTTGGTTGATTCAGAACCATCAAAATAACTAAATAATACACAAATCGTATAGTATGAATTTCACTTAGTCTACAGATTTCTCTAAATCTTCTAAAATACAGTACTTAGATTAAAATTACAGATGTGACTGAACCACTCATTTAGCTTTCATGCCCATATTTTAGTTCTTTACATTGTCCTGTAAAAACTGTTGTCTAGCTCTACATGGAAAAATGAAAGCTCAAAGAACAGGCAAACCAATTATTTGTCGATGTTCACAGTGCAAGTGATAGGACTATGTCTAGGACAAATGTTGCTAGAACTATTGTTTTTTGGACAATCCAAGCTTTACATTAAAGTGCTCACAGTTATTCTGTAGATTGCCCTTCAAAAATCAACACTGTTTCTGTGCATGGCAGCTACAAGAGTTCATATAAATATTACATATCAAAATCTATTTATTTCTCATACGAAGATGTGGCTATTGAAAGTTTTTCTCTGTATATTTAGTGCTGGCAATATTTGTGTCTTATTGTAATTCTAAAATGCCATAGATTTCTTCATGGGTTTTGAACAAAGAATTTTGCTTCTAATAGTAAGTTCATCCAAAAGGAATTAATCATCTACAGGCAAAGGTTTACATATTTTGCCAAAGTTAGGTCCAAAATTGATATCCAGAGGAAAAGGTTTTCTACTGTTCTTGGTACTTAGGCTGTAATGCAATTTCTGCAGCAGGTTTGCATGAATGTATATGTTAGCATTTTGCTGAATAATGTGTGAAAATAATCACACACCTAAGGTGGTTACGTTTTTAAGTTTTATATTAGTGTCAATAGATACCAGACTACTGCTAAAGTTTTAAAAACTTTCGCGGTGTGCTGAATCTTGTACTGAAAGGCATGCATTACATTGCAAAAGCTATCAGGAGAAAAATGATACATCTGCGTTTCTCAGTTGTTGTAAATAGATATTATACTTTGGGACCATATAAAGAAGCAAGTTAGCTGGCTGTTGTTACTGGTGAAAAATTTTAATAAGTTGCCATTTAAACTGTCATTATTTGTTTCCTTTGATACCCACCATATTGATGTTTTCCTGTGTGTAATGTCAAACAGTTGATAACCTTCATAAGATCTCTTGTTCTTATGAGTTTATGAATCAAAAATGTGCATTGGAAATTTTAACTGTTTTTCTTGCTACTTCCTTCAGAACTCAGTAATCAAATTTACCTGGGCCTAATGCTTTGCAAATTTTAGCTGGACTAATTGCTTTATTGTCTTTTCCAGCATAACAGCAAGGTCTTTAACTTTTTTCTTTCCCTCAGTAACATGTATCTGTCTCTGGGACGATACGTTCTGTTTCTTCTATCAGTAACAAGACAAATAAATCGTTTTAGTCCCTTAGCAGAATCAAACTCATTAGTTGCCAGCCTTCTGTTGTTCTTCTCAGTGACCCTGGTTTTCTTTGCTTTTCTCTTTTATTGTAAAGTTTAAATTAACTCAACTCAAAACCCATTAAGTTTGGTAGAATTTGGTTAAAAAGAAATCCCCAGAGTTGTGCTTTGAAAATTACACTTTTAAAACAAGTATTTTGTTTACTAAATTTACCTCTGACACCCTCTTTATCTATGTCATCATATTTCTGCCTACAAATTCGGCATCCCATTCTACACTATTATCCACTTATCATTTATGTATGACATTCACAGAAGTTCCAATATTAGTCAGGTCAGCTTCTCTGCAGTGAAGCTATATAGACTTACACAATTTAAGTATACGTTGTATATTTTTTCTTATCTGATCTACAGGAATGGTGCTGTCATGTTATTTATCTGCCACTGCATTGCAAAATAGCTTGCTATTTATAGAAGGCAATTCCCCTATTAGCTAAGGTCATAGCTAATACACACTTAGATGTCTGAAGGTTTGAGTTTATTTAGCAATTCATATATAATGCCTGTGATTGTAAAGAGCATCAAAAAGGCCACGGATATACCCCAGAGTAATAGAAAAAAGTTTGATAGGGTCCATTCTAAATAATGTTTGCACTGATGTTCATACAGAGAAACTGTAATCATTGGAGGAGGAAGAACAACTGGAGTGATTCCAGCCTTATTACAAATTTATTATTATTTTTACAAGCAGATTTAGGGAAAAAAAAAACTGGCATTGTGTTTCAGGGATGAACTGGTCAACACTGAAGGTGAGGGGAGGATGGGGGAATTTTTTCACCACCATCTACATATTTTAACAGTAGTCTACTTGCTCTATGGGAGTAATTTTTTCTCTTGAAATGTTAAACTTAGACACATTAGGCTGTTCGATTTGATAGACAATGGTTTTTATGGCTTGAGCTGGTATATTAAATTTCATGTTCTTCTAAAACCACTCTGTGTACTCAGCCATGGATTATATAATATTTCAAGTCACGTATTATTTCTTACTCTGAATTCCCTAGGTTTTATTTGTCGTATCCACACTGGCAGCACTACAAACAGTAAAGTACTTTTTTTGTTATTAATACCATTTTTCAACCATCTGCACTCTAAACAACAAAGATTAAATGTCTTTCATTTTTTAGCCTAAGTAAAATGTCAAAGGTTAATTTTGTTTTGCGAACATCTGAAAAGTCTTAGCAAAAGCTTTTAGTTTGCTCATTTCAACATACTTATGGTTTCAGAACAAAAATGGGAGGGAAATAAATAAGGTTCCTGGCCTCTAGCTTGAGACACAGTTTCTGCAAAATAAAAACAACAATCCTTTACAAAAAGTACAAAGGACAATTCCCTTTTTCCCATCAGGTCAAAGCTGGAGTTTCAAATGTTTGCAGGCAAATATTTTGCTGACTTTTTTTTTTTCGCAACTTATAACTAGAGTAGTTGCTTTATTGTCTTTTCCATCATAACAGCAAGGTCTTTAACATCTTCCATGTGCAAAACCAGTTCTTGCTTAGGATTATGAGTTGGGCATTTAAATATCTTTCAGGAGCAATACCCAGCGGCAATCCATCCACATACCTAGCCCACTTCACAAATGAAGAAACTAAGACAAAAAAGGTAAGGTAACTTTCCTACGTTGAAAAGAAAAGAAGGAAAACCTGTAGTCCCAAATATTTTCTCACTAAATTTCTAACTAATTCATGCTAACATGAACTGTAGGTTAATTTGAATTACTTATTTGAATGGTATTATAGATTGTTAAACCTAATTTGAGAGGATGTGGATTGATACAAAACTGTCACATAATCAAAATAATGTGTAAAGTCTAGCATTTCATGTTTTCTTGCCCTGTGTTAGTTCCTAAAAATATTTGCCCTTATCCAATAAATAAATAATTTTGATGGTGCAAGCCACTTCTAGAATTTTAAAAGCAAACTTTAAGATTGCTTTCTTTACATTTCTCTCTTTATTTTTCTGTGGTTTTGTTCAACAACATTAAAAAAATACAAGGCAATAATTTCCACAGAATCTTTACCACCATGAAAGACCATGCTGAGAGATAAAGAGAGGTTTTTGAATAACTTAAAAAATATGCACAATGACCATTAAAAGAGCTGCAGTCTGTGATCACACTGGTGAACAGTGAGAAAAGCAGCAGCTATGTCAAGAGAAAGAAGAGACACTAGTAATAGGTTTGAGGTTCTTGCCTTTCCTGTATCTGTCAAATGACTGAATTTGGGTAGAAACTAACTCAGAGAGGAGGCTGGAGTGAAAGTTAGTCTCAGATAATCATTGTTCCCATGAAACAATGTTTTTCACAGACAAAAAACCTGCTGAGCACCAGAAGCATTTGCTGTTTTATAAAGCTGTACTGCTGGCTCCCATCAACTTTTTAATTATGAGTGATAAAACCTAAAGTTCCTCACAAAGCTCAGAAGTTCCACTTCTGCTTCCATTCAACAAAAGCCTGATCTAGCTATGGCTCTAGCTAAAGTTCCAGGAATACACAGAAACTTAGCAAGGCTTAGTTAATATGGTCGTACTTTATAGCAGTCATACATGTGAAAGAAATAATATACAGCACGAAGTTTTCAACGAAGCTCACACTGCATAATGTTCCTATAAATATATCTATTTATCTATCTATATATGTATAAAACCTCTTTTATTCCAAGAGTCTGAGAGTTATATATAAGCTACTATGAACACCTGAGTAACCATAAAGCAGTTTTTCTTTTAACTTACTCATCTATTCATAATTTTTTTGCCCTTAATCATAGACCTTTTATAATAAACAATTACTTTGACACACGATTTACCATTACCTACTGCCTAGTGTAACTTTATCAATGCTATCATTAATTTAACTTCTCTGATGATAAAAATAGCACCTCAGTTTTTCTCCTGCTCACAGTTCCATGAATACAGAAACTACATAAACTGCAGTAGGGTCACTTAGCATTTAAATGGCTACTTACGTTTATACATCAAACCTAGAAGCAAGGTGAGTTTACCTACTTTTTTTTTTTCTTTTAAAATATACACCTGGAATGACATATTTAAAAAGAACTAAAAGTTTGTGTACACTCTAAGCAATTTTTCTTATATTACAGAATGACATGACACTGTTGCAATGAATTTTCACTTGTGTTTTTTTCATAACAAGGAAAGTACCTCTCTAATTGCCTGCCCAGTAGCACACAGCCTACAATCTCAAAAATGAACAGGGTTTTTCTCTTTCTACTCATCATTAGCAACAGCACAGTTACAATGCAGAGCTATTCCTCTGGTTTCATCTGTGCAAATTCATGAATGAATTTTGCAGTCTCATTGTCTTTCCAGAAACCTAATTAATTCCAACATTATGCTTACTAGTGGTTATGCAGAAGTAGTACAGAATCCAGATCACTCCTACACCACTGCTGAGTCTTCAGTGTTTAATGAACCCCCAAATAGTTACAACTTACTGTAATTACTAAGGCAAATAAAGAAACCAAAAATACTTATAAACAAATAAACTCAAGGGATTATTTTACACAAATAGATTTCAAGACATAAATAATCTCATATAAGGACCACTGAAGTCAAAGGACATTTTTCGTTGACCTTAGTGGGTTTGGCATCTGGCTATGAGTATAAAACTAGAACCACTGACAGTAATGAAAATAGCTTCTTAAAGTATGTCACTGTATATGATAAGGGAAAGTTAAACCTGATAATGGAAAAAGAACATGCTTGACAAACAGCGCAGATAGTTTACAGCTTCATATTGAGATGCATCACACAGAAAGAAATCATGTGCAGGCCATTATGTTAATTCCTGAACTGGGAAAGATTCAGTGGGGGTTATTTTGAGAAACTCAGCATAGAATTAAAGAAACAAACCAAACCAAAACACCACAAAACAAACAAACAAACAAACAAACAAACAAACAAACAAACATTAAGTACAAAGGAAACGCTGTAAATTCTGGAGAAAATATTCGCTTGCTGGTAAATGGCTAAAGGTTATCAGAGCTCATGAATGCCTATGGAAACATACAATTCATACCATCATCCTTAAAAGGCTTTTTATAATTATCACTTTCTAAGAAATAATGGGAATAGAAATAGAAATAAATAAGGTAACATAAATCCCCACAATTAGAAGGGTAGTTTAAATATTTCATTGTTACCTGCACAATGAATTAAACTCTAGCCTGGTTTCTTGCAAAGGAAGATTTCTTGAATTTTAAGATTCATCTTTAACATTCACTTCCACTTAATCCACTGACCTTATTAATGAAAAACTCCCTTGTCAAAAAATGCCTAACAAGCTCTGCTCCTTTCAATTCAATGAAACTGCACCAAGAGGAATAAATCTTCTGCAAACGCTACATTTAGAGGTACAGGAGTTTACTGGTCGGCCATGGCTATTCAGCAATCCAATTAGTTAGATGCATTTTCCAAACAAATATCACTTTCTTCCCTAAAGACCTGTTGAAAATATCCCCCAAACAGTATTTTCTAAACTTCCTTCATACTCCAGAGACTTTGAAGTGTGTATGCCAGAATTACAATGCCTATAGCCTCTTCCATTTACTTATGAGGAAACTATCTTTTTCTGGGCTTCTTTGCTTGAATATTATTTAAAGTTTTGAGGAGAGATGAACCGAGAGCAACAAAGCAAGCTGACAAGGTAGTTTAAACTTTCATACATCTTCTTAAATGCTATTTTTGTTTTTGCAGGCTTACTGTATCCTGTTCGTGCCTCTTATGTTACCATTCATATAAATTAGTTACTCTTTTAAAATTAAAAACTCTGCCAATACACAGTATGAAACTATGACACTGCTGCTATGAATGAAAAAAACCCAAACCTCTCTATCATCCAATGTTATCTGAAGATAAAATTCTTTCCTGTTTGCATTTTTTGCCTGTGAAAATGCTCTGAAAAATGAGCTAAATGGGGTTTTTTTATGAATGACATAGACTATAGATAGAATTTTGAATTGCAAAAGAATGGAAGAAGGAAAATTAAACATAAGAGTACTAAGACCTATCATTCAGCCAGTTACTATGAAAACACACAAATAAGATTGGTAAATGAAACACAGGACATCTTTCTTCTGTTCAAGTTTTTATACGGTTTGAGAATCCTGAATCATTCACGCTTCAATGTTCTCACATGAAAATGAGAACTAAAAATTGGTGCACTTTGTGCTTGATAAAAGAAATGGAGACATTTAACTGAAGAAGTAACTAAAATGTAGGCATTCATCTGCCTACATTCCTTCTCAATTTATATACAGCATATACCAAATACACTATTTCTGCTTAAATCATCACAACACAACTCTGCCCCCACATCATCCCTTGAAAGCACACAAATAAAACACAGAAATCAAAGACTAATATAAGAAGATTTGGCTGCAATATTCAGATTATTGTCTATGCTGCTGAAGGAAGTGTATTTGGGAACCTCTAGATAGCATCAGAAAGTTTGCCAAAGACAGCACTGACAGGTGACAGTACTCTTATTTTCCCTCTTTTTTAAAATCTAAGAGCCCAAACCCCTTTGTGACTTTAAAACAGCACAGTATTACTATTTTTTTTTAAGTTTAATGCTTAGATCATAAAAGACATAACTGTAGGATTTTACTATATTACGATATATGGTGATACAAGGTATTATAAGTACTGAAGAGGATCTTATGCCTTCAACTGGCCTATAATTGCATAACAAGGCATGATTTTTCTGAACACTGTTAATTTTAAGACAAGACATATTTCAACATCTATTATGTGCTTTGTTTTCTACTTTGTCTTCCTGTTTTAATTGTCCAGTTAGTTTCACAATCATAATTAAATTCATATTTAAACACTGACAGTTCCAACTTTTATAAATTTCAGTTTTGCTACATATAAATTTCTCAACTACTCTCCAAGAGACCAGGACGCTTTTATGGTGATCCATCAGAGTAAGAATGTCTTAGTCCAGTTACAGTGTAATATATGCAATTATATTCCACAAGAAAATGCATTGCACTATTTTTTCACAAAAAAAGATTTATTTTATGTTTTGCACCTGAGGAGATCATAAAGTGCTTTTATTTCTAAAACTTATTTATGAATGAGTGGGGTATTTTAGAATAGCTTCTTCAGACAGAGCATTTCTAACAGGTTAAGCCTTCTATTTGCTGATCCAGTGCTTATGCCTTTCTAATGTGAGAGAAAATATTCTTTGTATTTTCAGTGACTTTCCTACATAGCTCAAATTTAAAAAAAATCAGATAACTGATTCCTTTTGTTTTCTTGAAGAATTAACAGAACTCTGCCAATTTAGCAGGAAAAAAAATGCCTTCAATTGTTTTGGCTGAGTAATTCTGGTCATGTCATATGGCTATCAATTGTCACATTTTAAGCTTTCCTTTTTTATAGAGAATCTCTCGTTTGATCACAGTCTCGTTTTGGAACACTGCTAGTATGCAGCAAAGAGGTTAAGTGTTTTATTTTTATTCCATTCCATGATTTTCTAAACAAGCATGTTAATAGAATCTAATGCAACTTTCCTCGCATTCACTTGTGAAAAACATGTTTACCAGGAAGAACAATTTCCAGCTTTTTCCTGTAACATACAGCATTCTCTTCTTAACAGCTGTTCGACATGTTGATTAAGAATCTTTCTGCTTGGACGCATGTGGATGTGTCCAGCTGATTTGTAATTTCACATTACACTGTGCAATGTGTCTGTATTGGCGACTGATTGCCCCACTTCAGTGAAGGCAAAATGTGACTCAGCAGCTTTTAAAATCACCAGTTTCTCTTTATGTAACTGTATTAGCATTGTAAACACTTCTGGGAGGTGTGCTGTAAAACTGACAAACTTGTCACCCTTGAATAATTTCGAGCTCAGTAGGATTGCCTTCATTTCTGTTTCTATTGCCACTTCTGCATTCCCAGGTTTGATACTTTCAGTGAAGAAATGTGATTGAAATGCATAAATTTGGTTCCTCATTTTCCACTGTGGTGTATCACAGCCCTAACTTAAATCTTCTTTCATAGATTTCTAGGTCAGAAATATTCTTCCATGGTAGCTTGTAACACTGAATTATCTGTAATGGCTAAAATCTGATAAAGCTCATCTATAGCTTTTCTTAGCTAAGTGATTACATATATGCCTTAGGTAATTAAGCATGCTTAAAAGCTTTTTTCCCTCAGTCTTTTTTCTGAGAATACTCAGGCTTGGCTAGTAAGATAAACAATTAGCTCATTAACATATCAGAGAAACAATCTGGTAATGCTCTAATTTGAGATTTAACTTTTTTTTCCAGGTCTGATCATCAGCAAACAATTGCAAATGTCCTAAACAAAGCTTATCATACACTCTTCTAGAGTCTCCATATGCCAGAGAACACTTTACCTTTCTAGTTACTGCTCAGTTTTCCAGCCTCAAAAATTTTCATCAGTCAAACTTCCAGTCTAACCAAGACTTTCCATAGACCTTCAACAATGGTCAAACCTTTTATTCCAGCTATTTAAACACAGTATCTTTCTCACTTATAATTTAGTTTCTTGTTCAAAACTTTACCTCCTCAAAAACACCATACACCCGCTGCATGTGTTGAGATTACTTTCCAGGTTCTGCTAAAGCCATAAAAAGGATATTTTGCTTTTCATAGTGCCCACTCTGAAAGTACAGTTTCTATTATACCATTTTATTGTGCAGTTTTTAATTATACAATAAATTAATGTATTTCAAATATTTCTTTGCATGCACAGATGAAACTACCACGTTTCATAAGCTCTGTCAATATTCAGCCCGTTTCATCTATGACCACAAACCTACGGTGTTTGATTAGCATTTTTAAACATGTTGCAAACTATTCCGTGTGTTTACTTGGGGCTTGACTTTATTACTAAATTGATAGCGCATAAATTACAAGCTATTATATCTACAAAGGTGGAAGGCAGGGAAAGTATGGAATAAAAAGGAAGTAGGCATGGGGATGATCTACCTGTTGCATGTGTTGCATTGTTCCCTTATTAAACAGAATTTTTCATGAATGGCTCTAAAAATTAACAGTCTTGGACCTTTCTATATTTCTGGCTCCTTCATATGCAAGGTTTCTGCCAGCATGAATATATTGGCACAGGAAAATACCTGTGTTCAGTTGAAAGCAGCTCTGGAATTAACAAAATAATATAACCAGATAGTTGATCCAGATAAACAATGGTGATACTAGAACATTTATAAAAGATGTATATGACAACTAAAATGATGCGTCTGGGAAAAATCCTATCTCCCTGTATATATGTCATTTATCAGAACTCATTTAAAAAAAACAAAACTGTATCACCATCTGTAAATCACAGTATTTCATTGCTTATTTTAAACTAGCACAATAACTGTATGTGACAGTTGGGATTTGTTTGTATTTAAAGGCCACATCTGATTTAATATTGTATTGCTTCATCGAAATCAATAGACCCATGCCAATTTATATGAGCTAAGGATGCATTCATTTGCATTTATGTCATATTGGGGGGGGAGAGGGAGGAGAGATTTATTGCTTTTCAAGTGTACATGGTATTTCAAAACTATTTTGAGATCAAAATCAGGCTCCTTCCATATTTTTGGATCATTCTGTGGTGAAGAAATTTTATTTTTTGCAAGACTATTGCAAGTGCTATCAGAATATGAGTTCCATGACAAGTTCTACCATGTATTTGATTAAAAATGTTCATAACTTGATTTATAGTGAACAACATGTGATAATTTAAATCAGATTACCATTAGGTTAAAATGAGCCAGAGTTTGGTCTTAAATATGCTAGTTTCCTAAATAATGAGTATTTGCTGCTAAAACTTAATTATCTCGATTTTGCTAGGCTTTCAGCAGATAGTATAATGAGCTGCAGAACTGAAATCAGGAGTTAGATTAATCTCTAACATTTAATGGGCTTTGATGAAGATTTCCCCATATAGTCATATGGTGATAGTATCTGTTCAAGCTTCCCAAATGTGTTTTTTTCACCTTTAACGTTAGTTAGCAAAAATATATCTTCTTCAAGAATATTCCATACAATTCTTAAACTTACATTTCAGAAGTTAAAATGTTTGTGAGTAAACCCATACCTGACAACTGAGAGTGTCTTAGAAGTGAAGACTCACAGACAGTTATAATCCTCAGTGATTTAGACATAAAGCTGTAGACAACCTTAATAGCCAAGAGTCTCCACCATCAAGGTGTTCCATTTATTTCTACACAGTTTTAGCTTTTGTTGCTAGGAAGTTGTTAACATTTTTATTTAATAGTCTACATCATCCCAGGATGTAATTAAAATAGTCTACTTTATTACATGCAGTAATATCAGTCAGCATGAAATTCACAAATTAATTTCTTTCAACACTTTCTTATTCTACAGTTGAACCAAAAATCTTTTTCTAGGCTACTTAGAAGCAGTCTCATTTTTTTTCTATCATTTTTAATGTCAGTAGCAAGCCACTGGGAATCTGATAAGATGCCATGAGATAAAGTACAGAAATGACATCCACTTCACCTCACCCCATGTCACTTGACAACTGCACTGTTCATACTGCTTTTTTTCTAAGATCAGCATCTGCATAGATATCAAGTGGCTAAAGCTGTATCTTGATAAAACAGAGTGTGTTAGTGGGAAAGATGGATGTATCCTGAAGATTTTTTCCCTTAACAGTTTCACCCATGAATATGTGATGGCTGTAGCTTATAATTATAGTTCACATACATGGAATCTTTTCTGCAGTAGGACATCCTATTTTGTAGGTATGCCAAGAAAAAAATACATTTATCTTATCAGTGGCTTGGTACTCAACCATGTCAACTCATCCATTAGTATCCAGATGGGGAGATGGATAGATTTATGTAAGTAATTAGCAGAGATATATATAAAGACATATAAATTTCTATTTATCTTTTTAACAACCTGGCATTTTCTAATTCATTTCTCTTATTGTGGACTCATGAGTTGGAAAAGATTCAAACTGTTCACAAAACACCAGCCTAAAAGCTTAAATTCTTTCCTGATAAATTATGTGCTGTTTTGGATTGCTACTGAACAATGTCTATCTGGACTAGTCCTCACCTTAAAAATCTTGCATGAAGTTGTTTAGGGGAAATGACTTTTCCATCTGATGTTCTGACTATAAGGAAGAGTATTAGAGGATGCTAGCAAGTATTTGAGCAGTCTAAAACTATTTTATTTATTGTCAGAAACCAAAAATGGCCATTAAATTTCTTACTCTAACCAAAATCCATAATCCATAAATTGCTTGCTTTAGTTCATTTAAGAAGCTCTGATGCTACAGTGATAGAAGGTACACAGAACTCTAGAATTATTTTAAATGTACTAGATGTTATTTAAGTATTCATGAAAATTTTCTTGGTTGGCAAGAAGTGTGTTTGAGAAAAACAGTATAAAAATAAACAGTTCAAGGTACTTCCATTTAATTGATTATTCAATATTGCTGTTTACCATTCCTGAGTTTTCTTCACCCATATCAGAAAACAAAAGTTGTAGATTTTGTAGATTGAAATGAGAATCATTGTTTGGCAATAAACAGAGAGTTTTCCTTTTTTTGTAAATATATTTATTTACCATAATGGGTTGTTTTAGAGTTAAACATTAACTCAATTATTATGCATCAGAATACCTAGTAGCAGTTTGTTACAACTGTTCTGGCTTACTCTTTTATGCACTATTTCTCTTCTCTTCCCCTGTTTCTCTTGGTCAAAATATTATCATTTTGTCTGGTTTTCGTGCTTATTAAAATGGGACTCAGCATTCACCAGCTTTAATGAATTAGAAACCAATTAAAATAACTATGCCTCATTTCTCACTCTAGGTGAAAGCAGTATTCAGTGAGGACAAAAATCAAAAGAGAAGAATAAAAAAACTATAGATAACATATGACAACACGGAAGAAAGATATACACTCCTCTCCTTAACTTCTTATCCAAAGCCTACTGGAATTCCCTGACTTCAACAAACTTTGGGTAAGTTCCTAAAACTCTTTGGACATTGCTTTAACTCAGCCATTAAGCAGTGGAGCTGCTCTTTTTTTTATACCATCAGTGCAAATGAAAGAAGAATAAGATTCTAAATTTAGCAATAAAAACTGAATAACAGAGGTGGACTTGCAGATGCAACACTTAGCTGTGTTCTATGTCTATGGTGAGAATGCAACAAGGGATAATAGGGTGATTAATTAAAACTTAAACAGAGCTTATGATCTGCAGTGACAAAATTTTCAAATTATACAGTAGAACTGTTAATCTACAGTACTCTAAAGTATGCAATTACAGATTCAATTGCAAAAAATATAATACTGAACATTTTTAGAATATGACATGTGGAAGCAATTCTTTTCAATGTAATCAAAACTGTTTAAATGGAGACTAAGAAGATCCCAAGAGGCGTAAGTGTGGTATATCCGTAATGCTGCAAAGTTCTGCTTCACTATTTGTCATATAAAATAATGCCAAGTATCCATTAAATCGTATAAAATGTGCAGTACATTAGTGCATATCCTTGTGCATATCATACATATCCTTGATTAGTGTATACATAAGAGATGTTCACATTTTTTGTGAGTAATTATGGCTTTGTTAATTTTTCCAAATGAGTTAACCACAACCTTATGATCCAATTATACACAGTATTTAATACATACAAAGTTATAGGATTAGTTACCACTGTATCTGGTATATAAGGAATTAGTCTGGTCCAGCTGTCATCTTTGAAAATAAAGTCCCACTGATGAAAACATTTTTTAAAATAATGATTTAAAATGGTTTTACTTGATATTCTAGAAGTACTTACAAAAATGGCAAATAATGACTTAATCTTTACATATCAGCTATGCATTTTCTGAAAAGCATTTTAAAGAATGTCTTCTGCATGTGTCTGTAGAAAGATTTGTTAGATCTCTAATTAATTAAACTGGCACATAGCATTTTGACAATTCATCTGCATAAGGCAGCAGAACGCATGCCTACACTCTTCTGATCCACTTTTCAAAAAGTCAACCAGTGGATGGAAAAAGCCTGTGCCATTTCTATCTTTCATGTCTCTGAGCTTAAGACATGGTTTTACCTCATGCTTTTCCTTTTCTCTTTGCTTTCTGGCAAACAAAATTGTATTTGGTTTGTATAAAAATGCAGAAAAATATTTCTCTCTCAGTTCTTCCCCACACGTTACAGCCATATGTCCTTCAAGATCTTTTGGACAAGAACTTTTGTATTGCTAATGTTACTTTACCAGATTATAGCAAACATTTTTAGACAGGAAAATACTTCTTTTCCCAAATCTATTTAACAACTACATTGTGTTGCCCTAGTACATAATTTTCCATGGGAACAAATAGAATTTAAAAACTACGAATAAAAAAAGGCCTCATCTTTCAAGTACCATTCAAAATATATGGTTTCCTAAAAAGCAGAGTAAATTGCAAAAGTTCTTAAAACTTCAAGAAGTATCAAAACACTGATGAAGTGAAAAGAGTATAACTAACAGATGCTTTGCATGAAGCTAATCTGAATGAGAGGCAAGGTTGATTTGAAAGAAGCAACAAACACAGAGCAGAAAATACAACATTCATCCTTAATATTCTTCTTGAAGGCTCGATACATAAAGAATGGTTGTCTGATCAGAAATGCACAATTTCTCTGTGTCATTTTGTTTGGCAAAAAAAACCCTAACAAACAAACCAGGCAACCACAACTAAAACTGAATTTTAAATCATCTTTCTGCAAAATGTAAGCTGTGTAGCTACAGACAAAAGTATTGATGAAGAATTGTATTGGTCAGCTACATTCTATGCATGTACAAGTGTTTATTTATAATGAGTTGATACTGGTAACTGAACACAGCTGTCCAAGAGATTTTTTTTCTCCCCTAAGCCCTAGCCTATCTGGTACTATGAGTAACAGTGAGAGCTATATACATTTCTGACTACAAAAAACCTCACCTGTAGATATAGTACACTTGGATGTGAGTGATTTTTCTGTTTGTTATGATGACAAGCCCATTTCTATCAATTCATTTACACAGTATATTGAAAATATCGAAAATTATGTAAAATCTTGTTGTATTTTGTGCTTCTTCAGAGAGAAAAGTATCTATGCTCTGATGAAAAAGTGCCAACTACTCTGCAAAGTCACGCAGAACTTCTTAAATCCTATTTCACTAAACTTTAGATGTATTGTAAATATGGAGATGTAAATACTAAACTCATATTGAAAAGAAATGCTGTTAGAATAATCTTTTACTTTTTGCTTCTACAAATCCAAAACCAAGACAGCATCAAGGTGACACCTAAATCTTATTGCAATACCAATATTAAGAATTCTGAAGAAATATTTTAACATCCACATTCTGTGATGTGAATTCAAATTTTTTATATTTAGCAGAATCTAACAGAAAAAAAGAATCTAACAGTACTGTACTGACAATTTAGCACTCTCTAGAACAGAAAGGAGATTCTCATCAATACGTTGTACAGACAAGCAGCAAGCTGAAACTACAGGAATAGCAGACAATACATGATAGTTGCAGGCATGGCTGAGTAAACTATTATCTATTTGTTCAGCTGCATATATATGTACATATCTATATCACTTAACTACCTTATGGATAATGTATTCATTTTCTTTAGAACGCTTGAAATCCTGCAGGTTTTGGCACCGAATCCAGCTGACCTATTTAACTAACAAGGCTTGTCCAGTCCATAAAGTGCAATTTATTTAGTCACAGAAAAGACAGTACTGCAGTTCACACAGAGATTAAATAGGTGATTTTATCTATCATGTGAATCTCTTTTAAGGTTGCATATTTATTTCATTTTAAGAAGATTGTAGACCTTTGCCTCAAACTACAAAAGGGTTTTGCTTAGAGACGCAAACCAGAAAACTAACAACTACAGCTACATAATAACCATGAACTTCTGCTCTCACGGGAAGATGATCTTTCTGCATCTAATTGTGGATTTGATACCAGCTGTTCATTTCTTCTGCATTTAAAGCTTCTGCCTTGACTACATGAATGTAGCCAGGGAGAATTGCAGAGAAGGCTTTGTATCGCTGGCTGTTCATTCCATGAGTCCTTACAAGAAGAAGTTCTCTGAGTGGAAAATTACTTTTTTGAATGGATACTAGCAATGTTTGCCAAATACTTAAAGGAAACAGTTACTCCCATGGCATTCATAGAGTACGGTAAATTATGAATGCATTTTTTTTGCATATATTCTCCTATAAATTCTATGTGGTTTTATTCATTTATAACTTTCTTTAATGCTTGTTGGTTTGGACCAAAACTAGTTATGTATGTCCTCAGCTATGAGGTGAATTTGGTCTTGCTAGCTCTTTAAGTTAGCAAAAGTTTTATGTAGACCTCAGAAGAACAGGCTCAGGTATCATTTATGTTGAGTGTTTTTGACAGTTCTTTAGTTAAAGGAAACTGAACTTTCTTTTTATGTGTAAATAAATAGATGAGTCAATGCAAAACAGATTTTGAAGGCCAATCAACAACAGAAGTCCACTAGATGAAATTAGCTGAAAATCTTGTCCACAGTTTGAATTAAAATAAATTATGCACACCTATTAAATGGCTCAGTACATGCTTAGGACAACACTAGCTTCCACTTTAAGTTCCACAATTTTTCTGTTACCACCATGTTGTACTAAAACTGGACAAATGTATAATATCTATTTATATTTAAAATTCATGGAAGCTCATAAAATCCAGTAGTGCAGCTAAAATGAGCTTATTAAGTTTTCTATTTGTTCTGTCCCCATTTTTTTCAGCTGCTCTTCAGCATTACAAGCAGATGGGCATTGGCAATAGTGTATGTAGATTAGGATAGTCGGACTTTCAGTGGTATTACAGAGCAAAGTAGAACAGCTGGGCTGCCATTTGATGATTCAAAAAAATGTGTGAAAAATTATTACTGAAACAGGACTCAAAATCTACATATGCTGAACAAACTACATTTATGGAGTTTCTCCAGCTCGTAACCCAAGTAATCTAATTTTCTTTTGATAACAGAGTCCATAACTATTATATTTACAAAATAATTTCCATTAACCTGAGCCCTTATAAGTCATTGGACCTGTTTCCATTGACTTCAACAGAGTTTGAATTATACCAATGATGAACACTTAACATGAATGTTTTTAGCCAAAAAATGAAAACTGGAAAAAGAAAACAGTCAAGATTTTACTTGTATAATGTTCACTACTCTTTCACATGGAAAAGTATCAGATGAGTTGAGGTATTACTAGCAAGCAATATCAAATTTTAGAAGATGCAAACTGATATATTAACAGACCATTCATATTTTTATTATACCTTCAACAAATAAAGCATTTACCTTTTATTTATAAAGTCAGTTGCCAAGACAAGAGTGTACTTTCAAAGTCTGAAAGTTCCTTTGATGCTGTACTGCATTGTCTCTCTACACAATATTCCAGGAGCATGCAAAAGCCCTATGTGGGCTAATTTCTGTTATAAGGGGTTACGATCAAAATATGCAATTTTTAAATAGACAAAGGATGGGGAAAGGAAACAAAGCACAGACAGAAGTTAATGGCCAAGAGTGCAGAGAACAGATTCTCATGACCCTGGCTCTAAGCAAAAATGTGAGTTTATATTCCATGTAGGAATATGCTCTGAGTTTGTGTGTGTGCATTTATACAGATCCTGCAGTGATTAAAACCATGGCTAACCACTGACAGGCAGTATTTATTAGAAATATGGAACACTAAATTGTATGAGGAATAAGGCAAACACAGCCTTTCTCATTTTAAATTTTAGGCATCAGGTTAGTCACTGATTTAAACTAGTGACATCCCAGAAATCTAAGACAAGAATTTATTAATGATCATATCTGAAGAATGTTATTTCAGTGTCACACCCCACGTTATTTGAATAGATATGTACTTCCCATGCCTTGTTTTACTTGCATAGAATTTGCCTATGGAGTAGCTCAAACACTTAGAGAAAATGACTGTTGCTGTGTACATTGTTATTTCAGGTCATATGTCACTTGTTTAGATAGAAGAGGTTGCTAATTAAGCAATAACAATTAAGGCACAGGGCATTTCCTCCAGATTAATGACCAACTAGGAGGAGTTGTGCCAAGGGCCATTAACCTCAGCCAGTCACTCACTGTGATGGGGCAGATTTCTTTGAAGAATATTAATATTCTAAAATAACAAGGATGACTCCGGACATAATATAAATGTATGCAGGGATGAATCAAATTAAGTGCATTATGATGATTTCTGTAGTGAATTCCAGGCCCTTTCTATTTTCTGGGTAACAAAGGAAAATGGATAGCAAGAAAATGGTACATCAAAGAATACTAGATGTCATTAAATGCTCGAGCTTCTCTAAATTGCTCTCTTCAGGCCTGTCTTCTTGTAGATTTGCTCCTCTGATGACCATTTGTAATGTTGGTTATCATCACAAATATTGATAATTTAGCAAAAAACAGGTGCCTACTACTGTTCTTGGTAAAAGGTCTACACTTAGGAGAATACAAGGAAGTACTTCATTGCTTTCTTTCTACCCTATGGTTCTTGACGGGCAGTAAACTGTGCAACTCTCCTCTATGTGATTTGCCAGATTTCCTTTCCAGAGATAAGGAAGGAGAGTGTAGCCCTGGACCACACAACACTTCAGCCTTTGTCACAACCTTTGCAGTAAAACATTTGTGAAGGGATCTAGTTGAAAACAGTGCTGCTAAACACTAGCCTGTTAGCCAATTATTGTTTTCTCAAATTATAATGGTTTACCTTTTTATTATCCCTGCAAGAGATTCTTTGCTTTCCTCCACGCAGCCAATTCTCTGCACCAACCATTTACATCTCCTTAGTTCAAAATTTATCCACAAATAACACTCAGCAGAATAGAGGGAGAAACCCAGAAGGCAAAGTGGAAACTTGCTAAGCAGATAGGTGCAAATGATCAATTACTTTTTCCCTTCCGCAAGTAACTTATTGCTTAAGGCTCTCATCCACAGCCACCTTTTTCTCAACCCTTCTTCCCTCATCCGCTAGTGGTTTTCACCTCTTTAAATACATTGATTCAAATAAGTAGGTTAGATATGAAGCAATCATACCAGTTTTCTGTCTCCAAGGTGAAATAAGCAGCTGTATTCAAGACTACTTCTAACGAAATAAACTTCTCCAAGGAAAAAGAATATGACTATAAAATCCCTTTCTGAAAATTAAATGAGTGTTCAAGACTCTCTTCTTTATTATATTTCTCCTAATAGTTAAAAAATCTGATTACTACCTAACTTTTAGCCATAGTGTAAAAGGTCATGCATAAAAACTTCAAAAAAAAAATCAGAAGATATGAAACAGCTGCAATAGACGAAGAAAGATTATTGGTTTAGTGGAAAAATATCTGGAAATGCATTCTTTAATTATAGTGTTTGGAATCTTACCAAGTGTTTTACCACAGTAGCAGAATAAAATAGGAATATCCCTTTATCACCTGGAAGAGTTTGCTGTGGACATAGTCTGAGAATTACCACTTTAAGTAATTCAAAAAGTTCAGTTGATTAAAAAGGTGACCTTTAGTCTCAGTGCAAACTTGTTTAATTGCAGAACTAGCTTTTTAGCAAGGGAAGAGTAATAAGTTAACAAAAATCATTACAGATACAAGGGATTAAGATTTTCAAAATAATGTACTTTTTACTTACAAACCTTTTTTTTACGCATCTCTGATTTTGCACATTTTGTTTTAATAATGGATGAAAAAAATGTCTGAAATTATTTTAAAACATCTGAATTTGCTTGTAGAAGTAAAATACTCCCATGGTAACATGAATCTCCATAATATGGCTGTAGCCCAGAAGCCTGACTTTTGGTTTTGTGTGCATACCTACATTATATTTGCACTGCCTAAATTATTACATAA
Source organism: Aviceda cuculoides (assembly GCA_035590195.1). NCBI lineage: Eukaryota > Metazoa > Chordata > Aves > Accipitriformes > Accipitridae > Aviceda > Aviceda cuculoides. The sequence goes on from JAVJGG010000055.1 coordinate 18,479,435, forward strand.
CAGATATTAAAGCTCACCTGAAATTACTAAGAGCAATCAAAGCAATACAGTATAAATGTTAAAGAATTCCAAGGAATTTCATCAGAAAGAACCAGCACCTGGAGCCTTTCTTTTCACTTTTTCATGTTTTCTCTTTCTAATGCTCCTTCTTTTCTCATTGGTTTTCCATTAGTACTTTGGGGTAATTTAAAATGATAGGAACAACATTAATAAAACACTTACCGAGCTAAAAGACAGATCATATTTTCTCTCTCTTATAGTATTTGTTTACTGTCCTGGGACTTGTATCAGTGTTGCTCATCAAACATGTTTCTCAATTTGATGAGAATGGGGAAAGCAACTGTAGAAATTATATAGTCTTCTCTCATCCTTATAATTACTTTAAAACAGCAGCTAAAGTTTCCACAGAGATCAGGGCTTTATTATGTTCGGTGGAACTAGTTAGAAAAGTGCCTTTCTGAACTTCAAGAATGTTCAAAATCTTAACTTTTTTTAGGCCATAAGGAACAAACAAAACTCAAAAAAAAAAAGATACTATGGAATATTAGAAATTACTGTGAGAATAGGGAAAATCTGTATTAAGCTCCAAGAAGCTTCTGCAAAGCATGAAAGTAAAGGCGAATTATGTTTGCATTATTACTGCATGATAAAGATTCAGAAGCCTCTGTCCAGAGGATTTAATAAGTAGAAAATAAAATTACTAAAAAAAAAGTTTCTGACAGTGCACTGAGGGCTGTAGAACTTCTGACCTCTCTATTTTGGACATGAACATTTATGAAAATCCACTAACTGATGGTGCATAAAGTGTGCCATATGATATTCCAGTTGAATAAAATGAGGAACTATTTAAATATCGCTTGCTGATTCATCTGAATTTTTCAAGCTCTTCTCAGAAAGAGAGACAGTTGAGAAGATTTGTTTTTATTTTATGAAATCCTCTATCACTTTAATGATATAACACAGGCAAAAAGCAGGAAAAGAACGAACTTCAGATTAATCCTTTCTTGAACAGCAGTCTTCAACTAGATATTCAGCACGACACAAAATCACACACACCAAGTAATTCTTTGGGCCTGATCCTACAGTCATCTGTGTGAGCACAAATCTTGGAAAAATACAGCAGGAGAAAGACTATCTTAAAGCAAAACAGATGCTCATCTCTATTGCATTAATTTTGTTTTACCAATTATAGTTATGTCAGAGAGAAGAAAGCACATTTGCTGAACTTTCTGTGTACAATTTCACTATTATTTATGGTTGCTTATTCAGCCTGGCAGATAGTTCTATCAGTTTCCTAGAATCTTTTCACAATCACACTGAAGACAAGAATCTGACTAGCTGAATATTAATTATTTTGGGGGAAAACAATGTTGAGAAGAATTTTTTTCTGAGAAAGTACAGTTTCATCCAAAGGAGAATTTCTGTGAAAACAAAGGTAGTTCAAAAACACTGTTTGTCTTCATTTGGATTTGGTTTTCCTTTATTTCTAATTTATATTACGTTTTGCATAATATTTTAGATTTACTAGAATAGGATTCTTGGAAGTTATTGATAGACGACAATTTGTTCTTATAAAAATCAAATATTTCAATGTTTCTACATCTGAATTTTGGTTTTACAGAATATATCTATATTTTCCTCAGGACAGAAACCTCTTCTAGACAGATACTAAATACCACAGGGAAACTTAAATCAATTTACCACTGATACTGAGCTATCAGGTAATCCAATATCAAACATTCAAATATCGAGCCCAAAGATACTAAGGCAAATACATCAATTTCTTCAGGCTTAGTTATATTTGGCTGCCTTGAGGTTCACAGCCATATTAAAATAAAGTCTTTCTTCTCTTACTTTCAGCTCCATATTCTCTAAATTAAGAGACAGTTACTGACTGGTATTTTAGGCTCCTTTACAACATATGTTATATAAGAAGCCCGACAGACTTCGCTCACCTTTACATGTTCAATTTTGGGGACTACTTTGTTTAGTCACTTAAGCTGCAGTGATCTGTGGCAGCTCTATGGGTCTTCAAAGTTGGCCATATAACACTGATGGTGCCGCTCTTAGTATTTTTCAAGGGAATATTAAAAAAAAAAAATAATCACTGTCACACACTGTTCAGAGCAGTACTTCTAGATCCTCATTTAGAGAGAGTGATGGTGACTTGGCACATTACTGTTTCAGCTTAACACTAGTTAGATGGAAGAGGTTCCTAATTATACAATAGCAATTAAGACATGGGGCTTTTTCTGGAGATTAATGACCAGCTAGCAGGAATTGTGCACAAGGCTTTTAACCCCAGCCAGTCACTCACTGCATTGCAGCAGAATCAAATGGCATTCTCTGAAGGATATTGCTTTTCAGAGTGACAAACATGGGTCTGCATGTGAGTGCAGGGGTTTTTTACTCACCTGCAGGGTATATCTAGTAGCAGATAATGAAGCGATGAAGTAATTAATGAAAGGCAGATGCACACAGAAAGAAAAAAGCACAAACCACAATACCCCCCTCCCCTGATACAGCTAATTATAGAAAAAACAGTTGAATGCTCTAACATAGATTTGACTACTTTCATTCCTTTTAGAGATAGGATCAGATATTTCAATGAATTAAATCACACACCACAGACACCTAAATTAACATTTTAAATCAGAACTAGCTTGAGTATTAGCAGGGAGTCCCCAGCTCATAACCATTTATTATGTGCTGGTTTAGGTCTTGAATGCATCATGGTGTGAGAAACTGATTTCTTTCCAGATGAAGCTGAAGCAGAAGCCTCTCCCTAATTCACATCCCACATCATTGGAAAGCGGGAAGCTGAACCTACATGCAGAGGGAACCTAATACTTATGCTCCACAAAATTGCTCAGCAACATTGGAAAATCCCCTCAGGAAATGTGCTTCAAAAAGACAGTTATTGAAACTACCTTACCACTGCTGCTTACACTTCCAAACCGACCCACAACAAACATCTGAGCTCTTCCTGGCCTTTAAGGTGCTTCACCCTTACTCACCTTCCTCCCCTTTGCAATCTGCACATGGTCCTGGTCTGGGTCCAGCCCTGGTCCTTCATTCCTCTTCCTATTATTTCTTTTCCTCTTCTATCTTGATAGCTATCTCTCTTCCCAGCAACATTTCTAAGGCAGTCTGACCTGTGTCTCCAAAATAAATCATCTGTACTTATCTGGCTGTGGAGGAAAGAGGTCGGGGCTTTACTAGCAGATGGTCTACCCTGAGACAGTACCAAGAGCTCTCCAGGTGACTTGCTGCTGGCCAGGCACGAGAGGAAAATGGAGTAGTGCTTCTTCAAGTTTAAAAAAATGAAGGTGGAGTTTCTGAAGGTCCAAGACATTAACCACCAGACCAGTCCAGACTCCCTTATTTGGGTTTTGATGTCACTTTTGGAAGTGAGGACCTGACTGAACTTGCAGCCATAGTGAACTCCTAGTTTCTCCACCCCAGGGTGTGCCTGGGGGCAGCAGGGGGAGAAGGACCACAGCTGTGCAAGGCTGCTGCCATCGTTGGGGGGGTCCTCTCTGATGACTTGGCAGGAGGACATCCCTGAACACTGAGGCACCAGTCCTGTACCCCAACCAGCATCCTGGTCATGCCATCCTTTTTAGAGGCTTGTGGTGGTGCAATAACATGACGTGGCTCACTAGGTAAATAAGTGGGTCAGAAAAGGGGACTGCTGCTGCAATCTTTAAATGTCATCTTCTTGTTGGTGGGAGCTGCTGGAAATCTCTTCTGCATGGCAACTCTCTCATAGTCCAGTCCCCTGGCCAGTAACGAGTAGTTTGCTTAGCGTGAGGCAGAAAATTAAAGCCCGCTGCAGCATTCACACCTGTGTACACACAGCCCGTTCCCCTCTCTGCCTGCCACAGGCCATGCCAGCGCTGGCATCAAAATGGCACAGGCAGCTGCTTGCAGGCCTCCTTCCTGCCCAAAACTGGAACAGCAATTTACGGTTGCCAGTTTTCCATTCATCTACCAAGAGAAGGTCCTGCCTGCTGAGGAGCAATTGCAGCGAACCGTGGCTTACTCCACAGCTGTTCTGGCTGCTCTTTTCACCGTATGAGCATAGTGCCTCTGCTCTTATTAATCCCGAGGGCCGGGCTGGCCACTGCGCATTACAGATTTTCCTACGGGTCATGCTGGTCTCCCCTTTAACAGCATTTCTGCCATGGACCACGTCGTCCCCCTACTTGCGGTTGTTTCTGGAGGCCATCCTGACAACCCAGTTGTCAGGGCTGTGATGCGCTGTCACAGTAATGAAGCGTGATGTGAGAAACTCAGTCGACCCGCTGCCACATGATTTCCTAGCCCTGGCATTCCCGGCTGAGCAGCACCCATTCCTGCTGGCATGGGGGAGAAGGGAAAGGCGGGGGAGAAGGGCCTGAAGCCAGAGGCAGAGGTCTGGCGTGAGGGACGACAGCTGCCGGGAGCTGAAGGAACAGGGCCTCGGGCCTGGGCGGCAGCAGGGCCTGCATGGGAGGAAGGCCTCCCTCCTCATGAGGCCGGGCTTTAGGGAGCGAGCAACAGCTGCTGCAGGCCGGGAGAGGGGGGGGAACGGGGCTGAGAGCGGCACTGGGGGGGGGGTGCCCAGGGAACAGCTGCTGAGGGCTGGGAAATGGGGCTCCAGGAACACGGTGCAGGCCTGGGTGCTGGGAAGGGGGATGAGGGAGGCCTGCAGAGGCCTGGCGGGAGGGGAAGAGGGTCCGAAGCCAAAAGCGTGGTGGGGCCGGGGTTGGGGGGGGGGGGGTGCGGGGAAGGCACCAGCTGCTGAAGATGCGCGGAGGCCCGGGACGGGGCCGAAGGCAGAGGCTGGCTCTGGAGGAGTGGGAGAGGAGAAAGCACCCTGGCTCCAAGCCAGGGTGGAGGGCAGAGGCCTGGGAAGGAAAGGGATGCACTATTCAGGAGGGGCCAGAGACCCCCCAGGGCAGAGCGAGACAGCTGCTGAGGGTGGGGGAGAGGTGTCAGGAGCCAAAACAGAGTCCTGGGAACATGGGGAAACAGCTGAAGTGGGATGGATGGGATGGCAAAGCTGAAAACAGAGGCTTTGGGGGATGAGAGAAGGCACAGCTGCTGAGGGACAGACAGGGAGGAGGAGGAGGAGAAGAGTCAAAAGCCATAGCCAAGGGAAAAGGAGCCAACAATCACCGCTGACGGAAGAGAAAAAGGACTGAGAGAAAGGATTGAGAATATTCCAGTTTTAAAGTAAAATGTCTTATCTTTGTGTAAAGCAGTTAAATTGTTTTGTCTTCCGAAGTACTACCCAGACAGCCCACAGCTGGGACTACGCACACTGCCAGCCTCCATGGACAGGCAGCGCTGGCTGCGGATGCTGGAGACCTCCTGGATGCCACAGCGGCTGCAGCATCCAGCCCTCATGGTTGCTGCCTGAATGAAAAGGCTCTCCCATGCTCCCAGAGAGGCTCTGCGACGCACAGCAGCTTCCGTCGGTCATAGTCTGGTGCAGAACTGGTCAAATTACACCTGGATATTACACCTCCACTCTGCAGGCAGACAGGGGGCCGTTAGACCCCCAAAACACCACTGTTGTTCATGGTAAAGGTGGTGCACACTTTTCCAGCACAGGGCTTCAAAGGTTTTTTCTGGCACAGGGCTTCAAAGGCTTGACCTTTGAAAGCATTGCACCCAGGTTAACCCATGTTCAGGGTAGAATGTCGTCTTGCCAGTTGGTGCCTGGGGACTCCAGTTTGGGACAGTGGCAGTGTCCTCTGTGCCTGTCACTAAGCCATTTCCTTCCCCACAGCTGGCCTCATGATCCTGAAACAGCAATAAGGGCAGCAGGGTCTCTGCAGAGGGAAAGCGCGGTCATCAGACCAGGTCTCTGGTGCATCTATACATGGTCCAACTTCAGCCTGTGAACGAGGGCTGGAGCTGGTGGTAGGCGGCATGGTTGTAGTAAGATACAAAACTGTGAAAGTGGAAAAAGCTTCCACATTTCAAGTTGTACATGGTAGATACTGCCATGGATACCAGTGTTGCTAAGCGTGCTGCTTCCTAGGGAAATACGTGCTTGTGGAAGCACGGGCTTGTGGGACTACTTTAATTTAAGGATAATTTCAATGCACCTTGTGGGAAAACATACAACACTAAGCCAGGACCACCCTAGATACTGCAGAGATGCAAAATGCTCAGCTATATCTACTTCAAGTCAATGATTTGTTTTAATTACCCACAGGGAAATTCCTAGTGTAGACTGTCAGTAGGTATAGCTGAAACTGAAATTAATGGAGCTAGCTGTATTTATCCAGGTGAGAATCTTGTCCATTATTTGTAATGTTATTTATTATTTTCCCTATTTCATATGTTTTTGACTCTTCTATTATATTTTTCTTTGTAAATTCCGTTGCGTACAAGTCTATACCTTTTCTTTCATCATCTTACAATTCTCCTTTGTACTCTTGCTCTTTAGGCATATGGAACTCCTTTTTTCCCTTTCCTGTTATACTTTTTTGCATATTTCTGCTGTGTTCTTAAATTCATTCTGTCCTTCTCCCACTTTTGTTCTCAGCCACATTTGCATCATTATGCTTTTTTTCCACACATAATATGAAACTACGATGAAATAAGATAAACACAAATATGCTTATGTTCAAAATTAAGAAGGATATGGAATTTTCATGTGTATAGTAGAGCTATTCTCTTCTTTTCTTTGGTTGCCATTTAACATCACTGACAAAAATAACTTTAATAAGTGAACATTTTTTTTTGCCTTCCAGATGTCTGGCATTGAATTTATTTTCCCATAAAATTCTCTAGTTCTCTATGAGAATGACATCCCTAATCTCTACATAACTAATTCATTATTTTGTTCACTTTTCAAAGGATATCATCAGTAATAAAAAGGAGGCATTGAAATTAGCAGCCACATTAAAAAGAAATGCCATTTTTTCTGCCTTCCTCTTTGTTAAGGCACTGTAGCCACTTGCCCCACTACTCCTAACACTCCTGGGCTGTCAAAGCTATAATTTACTACTGATAGGTGTGAGCATATGCCTATGCACTTCTTCCTTTATTGGTTATACAACTTCTGCTGGCATCCAGAAAATTAATATTGAGAACAGAATGCTTGAATCACTTCTCATCATTGTATTCAGTAATTCACTAAGCAGCATTTAGCAGGTCTAGACACAGCTAAAGCTAACCATTATCATTAGAATACAGAGATTTCACATGTTTATTGTTATATTGTTTATGCTTTTTGATCAGCAAACACAATTAAATATCAAATCTTTCAGTAGAGCCCTAATACATTGTTATTTTTTTAAGTGGCATGTTCATTCAAGACATGCTGATATTGAGGCCATGGATTACTATTTCTGTAGCATAACAATAGCAGTGCTCATTTACTATGCTCTTCCTTTTACTATTTTGGCATCTTTTAGCTATTTGTCTAAACAAGGTTTAGCTCACTAAATGTTCTACTATGACAGAAACAATTTTGTACTAATTTCAAGAAAAAAGGATTGAGTGTGCAATATATCCTTTTTGGGGATATTTCTGTCTCAAGACCCTCAGCTAGAAAATGTTATAAAAGACAAATTGTTAGAGTCTGAGCCAACATGGCTATAAAAAATAATCTTTAAAAATGGCATAAATATACTAAATTCTTTCTAACATAACAAGTTGTCAGCTTTTCCTAACTACTAACTCATTCAGATACTATAGCTATCTCTGAGTGTCTCTTTAACTATACTACATAAATTCAAAATGAAAACCTGGATACGTAATGCTTTTAAAAGCAGGAAATAACCAATTCTTCTTTGCAGATGAGTAAGAGGCAGTCCCAAAATGGTCACAAAAACTAATGAATGTAAAGATATACTAATGGTTATGTCGTTGTTAGGTAATATAACTTAGAGCTCCAGGCTTATGTGTGAAATGGTCAATAAGGTTCTCGTTTCTTTAATACCTGCTAACTCCCAGAGACTGTCAAGGCCCAAGCCATTTGGGCACTATATCCCTCATTTAAGTAAGTCAGCTGAAACAAGGCAGCCATGTTATAGCTTAATATCAGTCTACATGTTCTGTAGAAGGGAAATCAAGCTTCTTTTCTACTTTCCAATAACTGCATCAGGAGAAGGTTACCTTTTTACTTGCCAGAAGCATTCATACATTTCAATTAAAAATTATGTGGCCATCATTTGGCTAACATATGTCATATAAATCAGAAAATTATAGGCATAAAGATCTATTTAGGGTCAACTGATTTTGAAACTTCAATAATTACATGTGAAAATGTGACACACATTTATGTATGTTTAATTCAAATCTTACCTTTCAGTGCAAATCGCAAACGCTAAAGGAAATCACTATTAAATAGTTAACGGGACCTATACAGTAGCCCTCATGGAGTTTTTCCATCCACACAAGTGATAACTAAAATGTCCTGACATTAATTTATAAACAAGACACTGGCTTAAACATACTTATTGCATAAGGCTAAAACATATGTAAATTATTTTCAAAACAAACTTATACAGGAGGCTCTCAACGCTTTGATGCTTCCTGTTGTCTTTTTTTCTTTTTTTTTTTTTCTTGTTTTATGACTACAGGGAAATAGGGAAAAAATGCATTACTGTGAATTAATCTGTAAGGACTATAAGGGATGGAGGTAGGGTTTTGCAGCTTATATACACTATCCTATGTGTTGCTGCCTGTCCATTGAAAAATCGTCATCTTTGGGAGAGACAGGTCACTTCAGGCATCTTGATAATATGTCTAGCTCCAGAAAAAGACCTCCTTACAAATACCACAATGAAGTGCAAGCACATTGTATATGACATTGTCAGAAGAACATGTTCAATAATACACTAAGTTCTAAAGGATCTTCGCTCCGACATTCTGCAACTGGAGCTAATACTTCCAAGTTAACTTCAAGCAAAAAATGTAAAGGCTTTTAACGCTTGCTTTCACCCAGAAGAAAAATAGGTCCCTTTCATCTTTGTATGTTTATGTTTGTATGTGTTGATATAAGATCCACTTGCACATTTAGGTATAATTTACTCTAAAGAGAATCTATATACATATATATATATATATAAAAATATGTAATTTATTGAAAAAACAGGGCACGGGGGGTAAATGCCCTAGCCACTAAACTATTGGTTCTGCAGGGGTACAGCTCTCCGTTCCTAAACTGAGATGAGGATTATCTCTGATGAAATCTTTGTTGCAACTGGTAATGTTTCTGTGGGAGTATTTCATTAAAATTCTTAATAATTTTCTAATGATGAATCACTTCATTAGAAAAAATCCATTCAGTTTAGCTATGTGTAAGCATATTTTAATCAGTAGGCATATTGCAATAAGTTTGTGCTTCAAAACAAATAAAACTTAATGCTTTCCAAAGTGGATTTTCTATTATAGTACAGTAGTAGGGATCATCTAGAGATGGTGTAAAAGATGTGAATGGTAAAATGACACATTGTTTTCTGTATTCTTTACACCACATTTTCCTGAAGGCTGATTCCTGTCTCAGTTTTTAAGACAGAACTTTAGTTATGAAAAAAAACAAATAATGTTTTTCACTTTTAAACTCTTCAACTTACATTACAGCTACTTTCCTTTGAATTTCCTTTCCTTAAGAATGACTAGATCAAATTATTTGGCCTGTATTATACAGGAAATAGCATTAGCTGATCACAGTCTAAGCATACATTTCGTGGCTCCAGATCATCTTAGTGGTCAAACAGCAATTTAATGACTCTGAAGACAATTACGGCAGGATCACCATTTTTTAAATCCAAGTAAGATCCCAGAAGCTGTACACAACTTCTGCCATTTTTCACCCCAGACACTTTTACTGAAGAGCTCTGCAGTAGCTAAGAAGAGGTATAACTTTGTTTACATGCATAAGGGCTCATTAAACTGCTGGATTGCAAGACTGTATAAATTATTTATCCCCATAGAGAAAGAGGTTTTAGAATTCACAATTTAGAATAGGCTCTAATTCCCCTCTCATATATAGAGTCACTGATGTAATTAAAGGTTAAAGTAAAGAAGATCAAATGTTAAAAGGAGAAATGTGTTCCTTCTCTCCTGAGCTTAGGCACGGAATGATCTGCCACGCTTCCTTTCTTTGTTAGCTGATGCTGAAGGACCTTGACTATCTTCCTCCTTAATTACCTCAGGTTAGAAACAGAGTTTAGCCCATGTTTTTATTATGTTTTCTGTGCTAGGGGATAGATCGCTCCCTTCGTTCTTTTTTTTTGGCAATGAGAAAAGTTAGAACAAAAGAAAATTTTCTGCATCCATGGGAAATGTTAGGTAAAGCGCTGTTAGAGCTAATGGAAGTTCTGTCATAAGGGGCTCCTCAGCTTCCTCTAGCTTCAGCCTCTTGTCAGAATTACCAGCTGAGCTAGGCTACCTGGTCTCCATGTTGTCAAATGATGAACATAAAATATTTGCAGAGGGAAAGGCTAATATATCCCCTCATGAATTCTAATGACAGACAGTGTTTCCAAACCTTTACTGATACCATTACATTCTTTATAGACTATAATCGATTTTTATGTCTCACAAACAGGCAATCTGCAATTTATAAGCTACATCATTAGACCTTTTCTCATTGCTTTTATTTTCTTCTAGGTGATGTATAATGTGTTGCTAGTAAGGCAAATTGATCAATTACTTACTTCTTGCCCTTGATTTTTGGACTAATTTTGTTTTACTTCCTCAGCTATTTTGGTTCTAAAGAGGGAAAAACTCACCCCACATCAAGCCTTAGCGTTTTTTTGTTAATAGCTCAGTTGGACCTCTCCATAACTGAAGTGATAGAGTGGTAAGATAAAAGCATAGTTAGCTTTTTGACCACAGGTCCAAATGTGAATGGCCTTCAGAATTGGTTAGAATGAAATTGCATTCACTTTATCTGCTGATCTTCACAGGCAATTGCATTTCATGGAAGTCCCAGGCAGCTGTCTGTCTTGGAGCATTTTCTATTCTCTGCAAAACTGGTGAGGCTTCTCTGCCTGCACATTTGAACCTCGCTTCAAAGGACAAGAAACAACAGCAGCTACACTACAGAGCGTGCATTAGAAAACACACACACGCACACTTCTTCTGTATGGAATCCAAACTTGGGCACCCAAAATAGCTTCTGTAGGCAATTTAATTTAAACTTCTCCAATATACGTGTATTCAGTTTTGTTTTCAATCTGACTTACAAGATATAAGACCTCTGTAATACTGCATATGGATTTCTTTTATGAACTGAATTAACAATTTTGAGCAGGAGGTCCTGGTGCTGTGCTGTTCTATTTGTGTCACTTTCTAGGTACGTTTATAAGAAACTGTATCATATATATTTAATGAAGTGTATTCTGTATTGCATTAGGCAGTATTACAACACACCACCACGTTAAAGCTATCTAAATCCCACCTTAGCAGACAGCAATAAAAAGAAGTTAAATGAAATTACTCCTTAAAGTAGAAGGAGTTTACTTCTTCACACAGAACTTCAAAGGTTTCACTGTGGGTGAGAAAGAAATCATTGCAGGGAGTGGCCAAAGGCCAGAGACAGTGGTCTGAAGGAGAAAAATAGGCAAAGAATAAATAAACTGAATAAAGAGTAAGCCCTTTGAATAGTAAACCCCTTAGTCAGCCCTTTATAGAAAACATAGGCTGGGGGGAAAACTGGGAAGGCTGAAATGAAGAGGCCCACATCACTGTAAATTGGAAAGGACCACCACATAGGAAATGGAGAAAGGGAAAAGGAACTGTTTGAAAGGAACAGAAATGGGAAGACATAGCAGTAAGGGGGGACGTAGGGCACTCAAGGAGATTGTAAAGGAATAAAATATTTCCTATAAACCCTTCAAGACTGTACAGGTCATCTGCAGCAATATAGGCCATCTAAAACCAATTATGATTGCTATGTGCTTTTCCTTATCTTTATCACTGTGTTAAATATCATTCAATAAGGAATATGAGTAATTCTGACTTAGTATAAGAATGAAATATCCGAGGGAGGAAATTTTAGTGGAATGTGGTTCAACATCAAAAAAGAATCAGCAATGCAAATCAGACGATGTGATAACTAGGAAATGCTAAAAGGAAACTGCATGAGAATCTCAGCCATCCTGTCATTTCTGGAAAACGTGATCAACAGAAGATGAGTATTATATTCATTAAAAAAAAAAAAAGAACAGCAGATAGTAACAGGTATATCTTCTTAAACTGGAATGGCATATGAAGTAAAAGAGAAGTAGGATGTAATGCTCTGTAGTGAAATGAGTGCAGCTGACAGTCACAGAGAGATCAACAGCAGATTGTACACGTGCTGAACAGAAGATTACATGGCATTTTTTGGCACACAACTGTGCACAGATTCAATAGGAAGCATATAGTCATAGTCCAGTAGGAAAGTTAACAGGACATTTCAACAGATGCTTGCATTGACCTAACTTGAAGGCCCTTAGTGATGCTGTAATGAAACCTGGACCAATTAATCTGGTATCTTCCTAGGACGTGAAATTTGTGGCAGATAAAATCCAAGTGGGATCACTAGATTTAACACAAATTGGAACTGCTTACAGATGCTGGTCTTGCAGTATGTATACAAACTACTGTCTTTCAAAATGTGGTTTTTCAATTCAGATTAAATAATCACCTTTACACAGCTCCAGACTTCACATGGTGCAGAGCCAAAACTAATTATTTTGCAGAAGTTTGGACTGAAATAGGGGCAAACGCCTTCTATTATGATGGACTTGTATCCTGATAGAAGGATCTCTTTGGTTCCTCTGATCCACAAATTCAGAAATCTGAACCATCCTGTTTGCAAAAACAAGGCTTGAGAATGTGGAAAGTTATTGGGCTTGTCCCTTTTTGGCTGCTTTATTTAATTCTTAAAGCCAAAAAAAAGAGAGACTGCAATCTAAGCAAAAAGAGCACAACAAGAGGAATGAGAAAATAAAACTGAAGTGTATAGGTAGAAGAAGAGAGAAATGTAAATTAAGGGGGGGGGGAAGTGGGAGCCCTTTTTTATTTGATAGAGAGCCAAATAAACATAAAGCAGAACAATCTTTGCCTATCCAGAGAATAAGTTTCAGGACATCCTTTAAGAAATTGTTACCCTATAGCCCAGCCTTTCCAAGATAAGATAAATTCAGTGCTGTTATCCAATTCTCACCTTAGCATTGCTGTCAATTACTAGTTCCTGGTCACTGCATAAATATAATGTGAAAGCACCTGTTCTGAGTAAAACAATATATAGTCCAACTGCATCCTGCTGCTTTACTACTATTTTTTCACATGCTCCAGACTGGCCATATGGTTAGTTTGTTTGATTATTTCCTCAGGAATGGCTACTCATTGAAATGGCCAGTTTGAAGGTCTTACCCCTTGGAGAGCTCTTGTACTGCATTTCCAGCAATCTCCTCTCTTACAGAAGTATGAATCCTATTTTGCTGCTTTGAAGAGCACACCTGAGCGGTAGATTTCCTTCATTTTCTTTGGCTTCTATATTGACTTTTAGTCAATGAGGTTAAAATACCTCCTTCACTTGGTCACTCAGAAGTCTGGTGTATCTCCATAACAAGAGGTAGGTACTTCTTTCTTTTTTTTTCATACAATTGCTTATACCAATTTTTATCTTTTCATAGCACAAACATATAATATTCATAGCACAAACATATAATATTCATTGAGAAATGCTCCACAAAGTTTTTGTTTCCATTTCACATGTATTGTATAAGAATTCTCCTTTGAATGTTCTTTATTATGTATAATTTTTAATTCTTTCATATGAAATTTTACTTTTGAATACACTCTTTCTCTGTAAATGAAACATAAATCCTTGCTTGAGAACTATTTTTTTTTTTTGTGGAAAATGGCAATGCAGCTGCCACTGCAAGTTATATATCTGCTAGGGTCTTAAAAAAGCTTTGTTAATAATAATTTAACGGAGTCCTGTAGAATTTCTTATTCTGCTTCTATTTCACTAACAAGAAACTATTCTCCAAAAAATAAACACAGCTTCACTCAAACAAAAATATTCTGGCTTGTCAAAAACAGAAGTGCAGGAAAATAATGTTCCTTCATGGCAGAGCCAAATCAACAAGGTCCTTGTGGAAACAAACTAAAAAACCTTAGATCTTATCTCTAGATCTAAGTGGGCTACTAAAGAATAAAAAATATGTGTCTACATTCCCTCAGCAAACTAGGTAACTTCTGTTTGTTCTCTCTTTTTCACACACATGTACTAGAAGGAGTAATATAAATGGCAACAACAATTAAGACGGCTTTCAAGCATTTGAGGTCATGAGAGGCAAAAATGCTGACAAAGTGCTTTTGTCTTTATTTGGCCCAAGAGAGCTCTCGAGCATCAGAAAGGTGAAACCATACCACTAATTCCACAAACAAATCATGTGAATGGCAAAATTCTCATGCATTTAACTGCAATGACAATTTTATACTAAAAATGTATTTAGTACAGAACCCACTAACCCATTAATTCTTACATTTTGAATGCACTGCAAATACACTAGATACCACAAGCTAAAAGTCCATCAGGCTTACTTCAGGCACAGAGAGAATGTGACCTCCCAAGAGGACTTAGGAAAAAAAAAAAAAAACAAACTGTTCCTGAGCATACTTAGAAAGTTTTGACAGTCATGGTGTTTAAGTCAGGTAGCTCAAGAAAGATTTCTATATAATAACATTTCTAAAAATACGACAAAATAGTATTTCACCCAAGAATAACCTAATCCTCCTTAACATCTTTGCATAGGGATTAGAGCAAATAAAACCAAACCTGTTAGTATTTTTGAGGGAAAGTAGTTCCAGGGAGAAATTGGGTATGACACTCACATCCACTGACATTTGAAGAAGACTGAATTTGAAAACTCATATCCAGTCCCCAAATACAAGAACTACAGGACTGAGATATCTGAAGGTTAGCACATTATTATCAATTAATGGATAAGTATAAAACCTTTAGGATTTTACTCTATCTCAGGTTGGTCCTTGAATGAAATTTGGACTGTGCAATTTATTACTCAGTGGAACTGAGAAGAGAACACAGAGTTTGCGCCAAGATAAACTAATCAGAGATTTATGTATTTCATCACTGTCATGTGTGATTTAAACATCACTCACCAATTTGGT
This sequence comes from Aviceda cuculoides, assembly GCA_035590195.1. Taxonomy (NCBI): domain Eukaryota; kingdom Metazoa; phylum Chordata; class Aves; order Accipitriformes; family Accipitridae; genus Aviceda; species Aviceda cuculoides. The sequence goes on from JAVJGG010000055.1 coordinate 18,494,579, forward strand.
ATTAGTCTTAATTAGAAATTTACAAAATCTCTTGATCAAAACTCAAAGTCCCAAATCTAATGACCATTCTACTATCTTTTTCACAGCTTGAAATCTACATATATTCTGAGGGCTTTTAAAGGAGGCACAAGGGAATTCTAAATAAACATATAGTCTTGTCTCTCTCAATGCCATGTTTTAGCTAAAATATCCACAAATTTCTGTTGATGAATAGTGTCTGCTAAAAACTGTTCTATGACAAGGGCACAGAAATAACTTGATACATACTCCCAAACTCCAGACATTTTCTTCGTAAGCAAGCAATTTCGGTAGAACAAAAATGCAGGTCTTTTCTTTCCCAAAAGAAAAAAAAAAAGTGCTGTTTTAACATTTGCTGAAATAGAATTGCACTACAGTGTACCTTGCAAAATAGATTAAATAGAGAGGCAAAATTACTTTCATATGTCCCCCCAAAGGAAATCTATATTTTATACTGTTCTAAGGAAACTGAACCTGTAGTCTCTTGTCCAAGACCATTGTTGAAAATAGCTGATCTTGTTGTACTTTGAAGTACTTACAAAGGGAGCAACAGATTTTTTGGCACATACAAACCTTATTAGCGATTAAAAAAATACAATATTCAGATTTCTGGGATGTAACATTTTGAGAGAGATTAATAGGTGTTTCAAAGTAAGAGTACTTTATTTATTGTCCAGGAATGGTGTTATCAAATACAACATAAACTATTTAATTAAATATGTACGCTACCTCCAGCGATCCTATAGTGGCAGCATACACAGCAATGAAAAGGAAAGGCAAAGGAAAGGAGTGTGATGCACACGTAATGCAGTCTGGCAATGGACCATAGAAGAGATGGTATCTTTTTTTTAATGTATTCTGCTGTAGTTTGGCAATATTAGGAAATACCTATGTAGTGTGTCAGATTGCTTCTCAAAGCTCATATAGTAACCAAGGGCACAAAAGAAAGTTTGTCATCTAGGCATCATGAGAGGTGAGTAAGTACACTCCGTGCTTTGGAAAAAAGTTTCCCTCTATTTACTCTGCACCTAGGAAAGCTGGTAAAGTCTTGCTACATTTATGGCTATTTCCATTTAAAAATATGTTGGAGCACATGTGTGAATTGTAACAAAGATTCATTTGTTCCAGAGGAGGGGGTCAGACTAATATTATGGTCTTCAAAGCTACAGACTCTACATTTCCTCAATAGTCAGTGAAATTAAAATGTCAGAATAAAAGGATTTTGAAGATAAAATAAACATTTTGGCATTATTCTACTCGACAGTATAGTATTTCAAACTCTAGTGATCTGTTCAACATTTTAGAATGACTGGTCCACTTACTGTTGTTCTTCTTTTTGTATTTTCCATTAATGATTAAACATTTACTTGTATGACAGATAGCTAATACTTAAGTTCTTCCTTTAATTAGGAGTTTACATGTTCAGTACACTTGCTCACAGATTTAAGGGCCCGAATTCTCCATGCTCCCTTCTGCAATCATAGACTTGCTGACATTTCATTTAGCCAAAGTGCTTTGCTCTCTCAAAACCCCTTGTCATTCTACTTAAAATCGAACTGAAATTGAGAACATTGGGTCAGCACTGTGGATTGCTCGTTCTGGGATTTTGTCCGCGTCGTTGGACTTCTATCTAATCACTCTTTTCTTGTGATCTGATGTATTAGCCCTGCTTAGCTGTACAGTTCAGCTGAACGTATTATGCAGACATACCCATGAGAAGTCGCTAGCGCAACAGTGGCTACGCGCGCCCGTCTAGCACGTGGTGGTGTCTACTAACCCAGGAGCTGGAATGCAGTCTGGGGTTCCCTTTCACATATATTTAACCTGTTCTTTTTCCTGTAGATTTAGCATTCTTCAGTAGGTTGTCATCTTCCGTGACACAGGTGTCATACACTCTCTGTTTTGGTCATTTTATCCAAATGGTAAATGATGTGTAGCTGGACTGTGTGTTCAGTTCAAGTTATATATTTTCTAGTGGTCATTTGGACATTTCCCAGTCTATCTATCCTTTTATATACAATACGTATACCTATTGTTCATGAAAAACAATTAATGAATTACTTGTTAATCTACTATCTAACTGCTAGCTAAAGATACCCTCATGAGACCTTCATGACATCAAATGTTATAGCTACAGCCTTTGAAGCTACACATGCTTCAGGCCTTCATAACATTATTTCATCATATAAAGATCAGATTAGAATTATCTCTGCATAAGCTTTTTTATAAATAGTTAGTAAAAGCAATATATTTGGATACATTTTTCGTAAACAACAATAACTAATATCCATGAAGGTGACAGCTCAAGCAGTTTGAGGTAGAACAAAACAACTTGATACAAAAATTTCTGAAATCAGAAAGCATATTCCCTTGCTTTCAAAGGTTGCCTGAGGAGAATCATCCCACTGTTACATTGCTGAAAATCAGATCTTCATTTCAATTTCAAAAATATAGATGAATGAATTCATCTTATGCTTGTAGGCTAATTCCTAGTAGCAGAAGGACCAAAAGTCTAGAAACTTAGGAAAGTGCTTTTCTCCTCTTTACTAGCTAATCAGTCTGTATTGTTCAGAATAGCCTTTACATAACCAGGTATTAATGAAAATCACAATTTCTTCCCTTACACCTTTTTGCAAGTACAAAGCTTTACATTCTATGACATGTTGTAAACACTTTCTGCCAGAAAGTTCTAAAATTCTTCATACAATAGCATCAGCAAGTAGTATCAGAGTGCAGTACGCCTAAGAAAATTATTTTTATCAGCTGACATTTTTCCCAATAAAATACAATCTTACATGTATTTTAGTAGTTTTCAGTTCATTTCCAAAAAGCAGCTTTGCTTTCGCTTGCAAAGGAGATAAAATTAAGAATCTTTTGATGTCACATTCACTAAGTACCCCTTTATAAATAAAAACCGTTTTACCCAAGGACATATTAATCTTGTTAACAGATCTTGTTGCCATGTTACACTATGAGAAATAAACCACAAACCAGGCCCAAACAGGTTATTCCAAAGAAGAACTTATGTTTATAAAGAACATGTATGAGTACCTCAGGAAGTTTGTTGCCCTTAAGGCAATCTGGAACACCCTAAATTACAAAAATTTATTCATGACTTTTGCTCCAATGTTTGTATCTCAACTACAGCTCAATATTGTATATAATACGTAACATCTAAAACCATAAGTAAGATCCTCTTATCTTGTAGTAGGTATTGGTAAGAATATAGCAAAATACGCTCTGAAATCTCAGACATTACTAAACAAAACAGACAGAGAATGGTAAGAAGACAGTGAATATTATTAACCTTATTTTATGGATGAAAAACTGTGAGGGAGATTAAATACTTGAGATATATAAAGAACTTGTAATAGAATTGTGAAAATAAAATAGCAATTCCAAATCCCATTTCCAGTACTTAATTACTTCTTAGTCCTTCATCTCTCCTTTTTTCCATTTTATGCTCCCAGATGTCTACCATTCAACTGATGTAATCATTTATGAAGGATCAAATTTTTAAAGAAGAAATATCTGCGTCCAAAACTAAAAAAGGGTTGTTTCATGATACGTTTTTCTTAACCATAGTAAATTCTGCAAAAAAACCCCAAACCCCAACCGCAAAACCCAAGAACCAAAGGTCACTATCACAATTAAAATGATTTTCTGAAGGAAGCCAGCATTTCAGAGGAGAACTTGCAGCTGGCCATATATTGAGTATTGCACAGTTCATACCAAGTGAAAACTACAGTAAGAACATCCTGCAGTAAGAAGTGTAGGATGTGACTCCCGGGGAGACTTGCGCACCCTTAAGAGATAGGTGGGCAGTACACACCACATTCAGTAATCAATAATTTCTTGAAACTTGGCTGAGCATGATACACTACTACAATATCCAATAACTTTTCAGATATTTTTGTTACCTTCTTCTCCTGATATCATTTATTTGGTTACCAAAGGTTTGTTTCAACAATACTGCCAGTCTTTTATTTTATCAACAGTTTTCCAGGCTATCTTTTGCCTGAAGTCAGAGAAGACGCCAAGTCATATTGAAACTTAGCTGAAATTCTTTAAAAGAAACAAAATAAATTCAGGAACCTGTTTTGAAATGCAGCTAAAAGGAAAGCAACTTTCAAAAATGTTTTTGACAGCTATGAGAATTTCAGTACTAAGAGTTTTTCCAAGACTTGATTTCAAAGTGATGCTACTGACTCACGGAAAATAGACGTCCAGTTCCCAAGCTCAGCTGAAAAACTTCGTAATTTTTATTAAGATATAGTATAGTGTAGCTACTAGGCTTATTTAGCGACAAATTTTACCTTATCTTTGAAAACAGACTCTTTTAGAACAGAAAATATTTTCCAAATGACTGAAAGTTTTCCTTGTATTTCCAATAAATTCCTTAAATAATTTTTCTGGCCAGAACATTGATAATTAATAATGCTTGCAGGAATCAATCACAGCTGTATAGACAGAAATTCAAAGAGATGTAAGCAAGAGTCGTATGCCCACCTCTCTTGTAGCTGAGCTGGCAAAGACCTTGGCTCCTCTTATGCTACTGCATGTTCAGAAATTTTACTCTCAGAAAACTCCTTTCTACTGCCCCTTCGGATCACCTGGCACAACTGCCCGACAAATCGCTCTATCCAAACGACCTGGATTTAACGAAGTCCTCCCAAGCCATTTCTTTCTCTTTACCCAAACGGTTGTAGCAGGGCCGAGCTGCAGCACGACTCCCCACGCGGACGAGGGCAGAGCTGAGGGAGAAGCAACCTTCGGTGCAGTGGCTAGAGCGTTCGCGTAGAGCGGTCAGCTTCGTTCGCCGTTTTACAAGTGAACGAAAATTCCTGACATGAAATGCTAATTGCATCAATTTTAAAAATACCTATTTTTGAATCTAACTGATAGAAATCCCAGAGATGGCACATTAACAACTGTAAAATAAATATGCCTCGAGTTAATAAGAGAAGTATTGCCTTTAAAAAAACTTTTCTTTTTTTTTTTTTTTTTAATTTAGGAGGCTTTAGAAAGTTACATTTAGGGCAAGTTGTTTTCTAGAATCTTATTAAATTGAGAAGATTTTTTGGGCAGTTTCTGAAAAGCATGAATGTTGTAAATAATCACAGAAGCTGGTATTTTGAGAAGTCTGGTAAGTGTAGGTAGTAGGTTAAATGATGATCAAAGTGTCAATACAGTTAATTTTTGTTGATATCCTACGGTCCCATTAGGCTAGTAAACTTTTGCTTCACTCTTTGTATACTATCTTCTATGTCTCAAAAAAAAAAAAAAGTTTGCAGACAAGTACTGCTGAGCTAGGGACATATTTTAAATGACGGTAAAATCAGAGTGTATTAAATTATACTCCCTTCACTGCTTGGCAAAAAACAGCCTTTAGGGATGTTACATAGGACACAGATTTCTGACTGGTACTATTCTCCTGCAGAATTTAAGCTTTCCTAAAGAAATAGCACTGCAATTTTTTAATAGAAAATGCAACAGAGGTGGGAAAACACACATACATTGAGCCTGAACAAAATTTATATGCATACAGACATCTGAATTTAAGGTCATTATTATTCATATTAAAAGGCATTTCTAAAGATGAATCTAGTAAGATTACACAGTAGACAAAACATTTATAATATGCAAAAACATGGATAGTTGTTTCTCAAAATTTAGAAATACTTCAATTGGTTGTCTATGAATTTGCAGTTTAGCTTGTATCTGACGATGCTTAAACCATGATTTTCAATAGGGTTTTTTGGACTATTGAACTTTTTTCTTTTAAAAACTTTGCTTTTCTATTAATTCTAACGCACATAGTCCCATTTAAATCAGTGGGAGTAATAACATTTAATATTCCTGAAAATGTCACAAGGTGATTAAATACCATGAGGTAACATCTAGGATAATCATATGCTTGTAAATAGTCATATTGTGTTATTAAAATAAGCATGGTTATCTGCAGCATATTTGTATATGCATTAATTTGTATTGGGGATCAAGGGGATAAAGTTCTTCATACAAATAATCCAACCAAATACAGTGGGACCATCTGTGAATTAAGTGATCATAAAAAATTTATTGGGAATTAGACTGTGACTTTACTCTGTCTTCACCTCCTGTCCTAATAGCTTTTTATCTATATGCTTTATAGTCAAAATAGTACATGGTATAACATAGTGTATATAATATAAATAGTGGAAAGGAAATGGCAAAATAAATATTTTTAATTTTCATAATTTTTTAATACACAAAGAAAGAGCAGCTAGTTCTGTAACACTGAGAAAGTAACAATCTCTAAATAAGGAGAAAAATAATAAAGGTGTGTTCAAAGTTCCTGGGACATTAATAAATGTGGCTCTTGTAGAGACAGAAGTATCTTAAAAATATTGGCTGGTCAAGTCAAAGATTAACACTGCATTTGTGGCTCTTGTGTATGGAACATTGTATTATGGCTATACTATTCCTCACGTAAAATTTCTATAGGAGGAGTTTAAGAAATATTTTTATGCAAAGTTTTTTTTAATGGCAATACTGGACAAGCAGATGTGTAAATACAATGTATATATTTTATTTTAAAAACACAATCAATTCCTTGGAAAAATGGTTCTGAAATGTACTGAAACAATTTTAAGTCTTTTTTTTTTTTTTTCCATTCTTTAAAAGACACACTACAGAGGAAGCTCCATTATAGAAATTAAAGAAAATAGCGAGTGACCCAGTATAGTAAGGAAGTCTTTTTTCAGTCTTAAAAAAACGTATTTGATTTAAGTCACAAAAAACCACCTCAACTGAAAACCCGACATTTATGTTAGCAGTAGTATGTCCCCAAGGGAGCTAAGTAGGTTTCATTTCCATTCTGATTCCTTTTGACTTCAGTCTGATTTTGAAGCAGAAATCTAAAACCCACTAGGGCAGGAGTAACTTGACTTTCAGGGATAAGCCTTTCGCCGGCCCTTCGAAAACCCACCAGAATCTGTTCAAGTTGCAAACTTTCTCACAAATCTGTTTGTAGAGCCTCAGTGGCGATGTCTTGGATTTTATCAGGAAACTCCTGAAAGACGGTTTGCCCTGTCATTAGAAACTCCGTAGCCTCTCCTAGGTCCAGGCATCCAGTTTTGGAGCAGGGAAAGCGTCGGTCCATCGACAGCTTCCCTGCTGGGAAGGGGCCCCGTGGGAAGGGTGCTTCCTCATCAAAGTGCAGAAAATACAATGGCTGGGGCTGGGATGTCTGAGTGGGAACAGAGGTTTTTAAAACTTATGAAAAATTACACACGCTGACTATTGCACTACCTTAAAAGAATGTTCTTTGGGTTGCAAAGTCAAAAAATAGCAGCTCTGAGACATAAGGCTTCTTACATAACTTCGATCCATCCACTTTATTCATATATGTTATGATACAGCCTTTAATTACACAGTTTAAGGCAATTGTCTCCAGAGCCTCCTTTTCTTGTTCTGTACACAGAAGAAGTCTATTCTTAGCAAAAAAGTAATGACTGAGTAATGAAGAAAGATGCCGTGCCAATGAGCAGCACCCCTCCCCTGCAACACAAGAGTCCTCGCTAAAAACTGGGGGGGGGGGTG
>JAVJGG010000055.1:18502203-18515111 GCA_035590195.1 Aviceda cuculoides
GCTGCCTTGAAGAAATATGGTCTATCCCCTCCTCTCCCAGAAATCCCTGATTTTGGTCAGGTTTTTAAAGCCAGGCGTTTTCTGGGGGGGTCAGTCCTTACGCTGTTCAGGACATTTGCATCTTCGGGGGAGCGCGCCTGGCTGGATATCGCGGAATATCGGCGCTGATCACTCAAAGCTGTCATCTGAAGTCAGTGCGGGCTGTGCTTTGAAGTTCTACCAAATGCTCGGAGGACGTAGCGGTATATGCGAAGTACTCAGAAAAACTTCAGATTGTGCACTCAGTATTAGTGAACTTTTTTACCTGCAGTCTCTGTTCCCTCAGTTCTCCTCTATGACTGGGAGAAGAGCATCTGTTGTCTCACACGGGCATTGTGTAATTTTTAATATTTGTGTAGCAGCTCAGATATCGTAGTTATGAAAAGCTTAGAAAAGCCCAGGGAAACATTAATAATTTGTCTCCAGAGCTGGTTTGGATATGGACAATAAATAAGGCTCAGGGCTACACACTGAACAGCAAGGAGAAAACAAAATATCGAAAAACTTATTATCCAGACTATGCACTGAATGAGGCAGAAAGCTCAAGGAAAAAGTGGTATACAATCATGTAAAATTAAAGACTATTTCATAACGGATACCCAGAAACAGATGAAATTAAAAATGTACAGTATCTTTTGTTCTGGCAGTTCAGAGTTCATAAGTGCTTTATTTTATAAACTTAATAATGTTCTCAGAGCATAGATTTTGCATGCAGTATATTCATACATGTTAGACTGACACCGATGACTTAGGTTAATTAGAGAAGAAGCAAACTGGCCCTACTGAGCTAGGCTTTAAGAACTAAATGGATATCTAAGAACAACAAAAGGAATGTGAAGATTAATTCAAACATGTAGATGAAAAAAATACATGAGAGTCTATTTTCAAACGGCAAGCATTTTAATACAGGATAGGTCATCTCAGCAATGGGGGTGGAAAGGTTAAAATATGAACATTTATTTAGCCATTAATTCATAATTTTATAAGGGAAAATTGCATTGCACGTTCTTATTATACCTCTACAAATTGAGAAAAATTAAGGAGTGGAATAAGTATTTATTGTTACCATACAGGTGTGGGTAACAAGCAAGCAAAGCTTCTCGCCAGTCACTTTTGTGCTGGCAAAATGCTTTTATGCATCTGAATGACAAAGGAAACTTCTATAAAGATCACAAGGTAATATTACATAGTAGTGGGCAAGGTTAAGCCTGTTTGTTTCTTGAGGTTTTGGGGTGTTTTAATATTAATAAACTTGAAAGATTTTTTTTTTTCCTAACCAGAGGACCTGATTCTGATCTTACCCTTATTTTACAACAGCTTAATGTATTAGCTAATAGAGGCATCAATCCTGATTTACACAGACATTAAAGGAGTACTGGGACAAATTATTTTACTCATTCAATTGACAGAGATTCTACCAAAAGTGACAAACCTACAAAAGCAAAATAATCTAGAAATATTGTCCAGAACAATATATATGATTTCTAAAGACATTTTTCTCTTCCACTTCCATTAGTTAATTAATTTCCTTAGTACCTCTTTCTGCATTCTCTAATGATTGAAAGCCTACTTTAAGTCACTGAGAGCTCAGACTGGGCAAGGACCAAGTTTTGAAGACATAATTTATGTACTATTTTTCAAATTCCTGATGAGGAAGCTAAGGAAGAGCAAAACTGAGTAACACCAAAACCCGTACTCAACTCACCTTATATATTTAGGCTATCCAAGGAGTAATGAGTCCATACTGAAGTACAACATCAGAATAACTAAATATTACTACGTTCTCAGAGGCACGCTTTTTGAGTTCGGTATATCTCTATCACAATAGATACAGCATCACTAGCTGCTTTTTGTTATTTTTTTAATGCAAATGTGAGTAAAACGGAGAGACAAGTTCCAACCTTAAACACAAGCAACAAAAAAAGATGAAAGCCATCAACTTAGACTGCTATTTTTCCACTTCCAGTAGAATGTTTCTGGTTTTTTTAATAGAGGAGAAATTGGAAAGAAATTTTATTCACTTGCATTACTGTGCGTGCTTCCATGGTTTAAGATTCACAAAATCTACCAACGTGACTCAAGTACCACAATGGGTAATATATGACTGAATAGCAGAGATTTGTTTAATCAGTCCCTTTACAAACTTGAATGATGTAGGTATTTACAATGTGCAAGAAAGACCCTACTTATTTAAAGACTTCAATGATATTTAAAACAAGACAATGGGATCCAGCCAATGATAAGAGAATAATGATAAGAGATAAAACTTCTGAATGTTAACAATTTTCCAAATATTAAAAATGTGGTTGTCAGTGGATTTGCAAGAACAGCAGGTCACAATTTCTATTACATCAACTTTTTTCTGTCATTGGAACTAACTTTGTTACAAAAACCTGAATAAGAAACAGCATGAAAATATTTTTCTCCTAACTTCGAACTCGATGTATGATTTATTTAAATTTTGAGCTCCAAACTTTGTCATGCGGAAAACAAAAATAAAAACTGTGCTGTACTGCTTAAGTGCACAACTTATTATAATGCCAGACTCAGCCATTTAACTGCGGTAGAGGAAAAAGCACAAGTCCAAGGCTGTGTAACTAACTTTCATCCCTGCTGCTTCTCCAAATACTCTGGACCAAGAACAGTGTCAAAAAACCCAGAAATTCCTGGAAACTACCACAACTGATACAGCATTCATGGAAAACTAATGGAGTTTCGGGTCAACAAAGAAATATACTCAAATCATATTTTCTTCCTGGTGAACTAGTGGGAAAATGCTGATGTCTTCCTCATACCACTTAAGTCAGGAATGTTTTATGTAAGAATATGAAATCCATATTCAGAATTCTTCATTAAGTGTTTAACCAAACCAGACAAATCTTTTGTCTAATGTTGAATGACAGTCCACAATTTGTCTCTGAAAAACCGTATGTTCGAAAAAAGCCCGTGTTCTTTGCAATGTAATAATATTACAGAAATTATTTTTCTGCAGTAAGCATCGCAGAAAACAAACTTCACAGAGAATCAGCTCCTGGAAGGAGGGCATTAATCAGTTCTTAGAAATTCTATTTACAAATCTTTCTCATATTACCCCATGACAGTCTTAAAAATTAAGTGACACACAGCTATTGGTTTATAACTTCCATTTTCACCTGCCTCTCCTCTGATGAGGAAAAATGGGAATTAAACCAAACTCAAAATAAGCAAAAACTAGTAACCTCTCTGTCAGCACTAACATTCCTGGAAACTTCCTGAAGAAATTCCACTGCTTTTCTAGGGGATGATGTCACATCCCGTTATAGATACTCACCTCAAATTCATGGTGCTGAGCCGTAGCAGTGTGTGTAGCCTGGAAGGAGACGCAGTGTCTCACTAGCCTCTCCGCCTCTTGTCCCTGGCCCTTCCAGGTTAAGAGTCTAGTTTTCCAAATGTAAAATGTAAGCCCGTTGCTTCGTAACGATCAGTGGAATCCAAACTGGCTTAGATCACTTTTATCACTCCTGTACGATTCAGAATCAGGAAAGATAACATCTTTCCTAAAAGGGGGCTAGAGCTTTTTTTTTTTTTTTTCCTACTAGCTTTAGGGCCCAATTCTCACATTTTTATTAATAATGAATATTATCTTTGCATCACAAGATCGTAATTCATCCTAAAGCTATTCATCATTGTTTTCCCCCAGACCACCATTGTACAAATGCCGATGTGTGTGTGAACATTTCTGTTGTCACCTTTGCGAAGAAAGAAGAGTCAGGATAAGCTACTAAAGAAAATTACAATATTGAGATACAGATCTTCACCCCATGTCTACTCACTAATTCTGTGATTTTCTATACACTTCAAAAGAAAGTACATATAATTTATAATATATACATGTAATCTTTCTCAAGGAGTCTTTTCTTAATGGAAATACCTCCTTTGACAAAAGTGTCATTTTTTAAATCTTTTGTTAAAGCTAAGATGCATAGAAGAGAAAGAAGATCAACATGAAGGTCATTCTGTATCAGAAATTAAGATGTAATTCTGAAACTTTGGAACTGTGACATACATCTCCAATTACATAGTGTAATGTCAGTGACCTCCGTAATGGCTGTACGTGTTCTCTTAATTACAAAAAGACATCACCGTGAGAATAATCAGTCTAGTTTCTCTGCCTTTAAGCAACACAAAGACCTTTCTCTAGACAAAAATCACGAAGAAGTCAAACCTTTCCTTTCAAGACCTTTTGCATTGTGCCACTGACTAAAAGCAATCTGCAACTTGCACACCTACATAGCATTGTTGGCATGTAACACCTACATAAGCAAAATATACCGTTTCACAGTTTGTAGTGGCAGCAACTGCAAGAGTGATTCTATTGAATACACCGCCTCCTTTTTCGTAAAATAGATTTTTCCACAAATTACAGAATCCCTTAAATGTAAAACAAAATTAGTCATATAACTTGACTTTTACAGCATGGTTCATAAGCATGTAATAAATTAATGAATAATTATAATGATGATGATGATGGTAACAAATATCCAAATTTATGAGAAGTATTTTCTCTACAGATATTCCCAGATGAATACTACATTCAGAATCAGCAGGTTATTTAATTTGCCCTAGATCTTCTCTGTTTTCGTATTCCCACTTGAATAATAAGTTCAGAATCAGCAGGTTATTAGGTTTGCCCTAATTCTAAACCTGAGTCAATGGAACTTCAAACTGATTCCAATGGAAAATGAAAACAGAACCTGGTTTTTTCAGCTACCTATAAGGCACCAGATTTACTGCTTTTTAGGACCTAGCTAAATCGTTTCAGGTTCACAAACAACTCCACAGAACTAAGGAAATCTAAAATCCTATCGTACAACCTTCTTCTTACAGAACGCTGCCAGCACACTTTTGTCTCTTATTTCTTTACAAACCCAAACAAGGCATGACTGAGGCCACCTCCTGCTTTCACCCCCAAATTTCTCATTGAAAATGAAAGAGAATGAAACTTTTCAAAAATGATATGATCATTGACTGGGAGCCAGAGTTTTCCAGTATCCTCAGACATTAAATCTTGGATCATTTTACAGTAAAAAGGATAACTTTTGTACAGGTGTTGTAACGATGCAAAGGATGGGAACCGTTATGACCATGAGAAGAGCTGAATTGTTAAGGGGAAAGTGGTTGATGGTCGACAAGCTACACCATTTCCAATATCTAGTCAGACTAATGGAAAGCATGTAATGGCAGAGCCGTTGCGCACAAGAAAAAACACACGATTCTAAACACTCAGCTATGGACAGATAGGCAGTAGGAATGGTGGCAACTTCAAAGCCAGCTGATAAGTATCAGTTCTGTGGACTAAAGAGGTGGCACTACAGTAAAGGGAGCTTCAAGTCTTGACTTCCCCTACTAGATCCCTAATAGGAATTCTGATCTTTCAGGTACCTGACGGCCGGGAAGAAAATCCAACCAGGAATCCTGTACGGAGCATCATTAGTTTAACTTTACAGCTGGAGAAACCAAACCGGAGAAGTTTATGCTTTTTTCTACTTTGTTCATTAGTTACTACAGGTATTTTGTGCATTGAAGTGCTTATTGGCTCTACTGAGTAGACCAAGATCCAGGAGAACGGCTAGAGATTAGCACGAACCCACCACATACAACTGCTTCTTAGTTTGGCAGAAGAGAACTTGAGCTGAAAGACTGAGCTCTGCATATATGACAATATAATCCAGGCTGGTAAAGTGCTTGTGATACTCTCAGATACCATCACCACAGTACAGAAGGAGAAAGTGTCATTTGACAGAGTGTGCATCTTTGTGGGAAAAACCTAAATTATTTTGTAAAAGACTAAAATATGATCCCTGGTCGGCGTAGAACTAAATAAAGGCATCAAAGTGTTATGTACCCTGGCTTTCCTCATCGGTTCTATGTATAACAACACAGTTAAAGGTATGTTTGTTAGGTTCCAAATCATTCCCAGAAAGAAGTATACTTGGGTCTTTAAAGTTTACTCCTCAGGTACAACATGGTATGCAACACCTCAGAATGCCCTTCACTCTTCTGTAAAATCCTGTGTTTATGAAGGCATACAATTTTCAGCTACAGCGCAATAAACTTGATAAACTATTTTTCCAGAAGTTGGTATGGTTTTGTGTTTTCTGAAAGGAACACCAAGCTTTCTGGAAGACAAAACTTCATATTAATTTCAACAAGAGAGATGGATGAACCTTTTTGTTTTAAATTACCAACCAGTTTCGATATGTTTATTAAAAGAAACATAAAACCTCAAAGCTGCATACATTAATGTTAGCCTCTACGTAAAGCTATTTCTATTACAAACTGGTTTTACTTGCTAGCCTGTTTCTCCATTCCTATCCATCAGCTCGGTAATGATGATGGGATAAAATTATATGTTCTGTAATCCAAATGTTTTCCCACAACTCCTTGGCTAGCATCTACTGTTAAAAGACTCCTAGGGAGCCAACCTGCAGCTGAGAAAAAAGATCAAGTACAGTGGTCCAAAATGCCTGTAAGCCTTGAAGTGTAATTACATTAAAATATAGACAATTTTATTATACAATTTTGAAATTCTGAATTACTAAGACCAATCTGACACAAGGTCCTATGCTGCTAGATGTAAATTCTTCTAGCACGTTAGCATTCTATAATTTGCAATACAGACTTAAAATTAACATGGACCCTGCATCTCAGCTAGGCACAAAGGGAAGCAACAACCTCACTATATAAAATATTATTGATCTGGGGTACTAAGATGTACGCTGTATGCATAAGTGGTCTTTTGGAAGTATTTCAATATCAGCATTTTGAAAGGACTAGCAATATTCAACAAGTAGCCTTCTTAGAAGATAATATAAAACAGACTGCCAATTCCTAATTCCCAGTGACACAGTATTTAAATCGCTGTGATTTTACACGAGGCAGATATTGAAATCAATATCCTATAATGCTGAATCCTGGCAAACAAAATAATGTATCAAATTGTATTAGGAAAATGATGCAAAAATCTGCTTTAAACTGACATAAGGATTCTGTTTTCGTACAACTAAATGTGAAGGGCCCAGATTTAACACAGTTTTGAAAGTCTTTGGGATTATTTGATTATCTGCCCTCAAGATTCTACCCTGACAACAAAGTCACTGTTTAAAAATATTAAATAAAATTAAAACACTTATTGTTAAATTAATCAAATAATTAGTAAATACGACAGAACCTTAGTGTAATCTCTAGTGGATTTCTAGCCCTCCTCCTAAATCAACATCACCCCAGGGGCCATTGGCACTGACAAGAAATTCAGCATGCAGAAGAAATACAGATCATGTAATAGAGAGATGCGTACTGTAGATAAAGATGCTGAAGGGTAAATCAAAAGGAAAGTTTTGCTCACAGTATTTACTAGCCCCAAGTATACTTAGCTAACTCTTCAAGAAGGATAAAGACCATGGTGGCTACTCTGTTGACTACAGGCAATGAGTTCAACACCATCTCTTTGCACTCAAACACCTATCTTGCAAAAGGTAATTAATGCCAAGATATGTTTATGTTTTATTCAAGGCATAAGAGAAATAAATAAATTAAAGTGTGAAAAACTCCAAAAATATATAAATATTGGATGACTTTTTAAAAAGTTAACATGAAGAAGCAAATATGCACAACAAAGATTGATGTAATATATTCAGAACCCAAACAAACAAATCTAAATGCTGGCTAGCCTGAGACATCTGGAATTCGCTTCCTTAAAAAAAAAACCAAAAACAAACGCTTTCACAGTTCAAACCATAGCTGGCATCAACTTCTGAATATCTGACAAGGAAGAATATCTCTTACAGTGAACAGCTGCATGAACAGTCCTCATTTTTCTCACAAAACAGAAACTCAGTAGACTGGTTAAAACAAAACATGTCCTAAACAGAAATACTTTGAATTCACAGTCTAATCGTCTCTATAACATGCTAATATTGAGGCAAGTAGGCAAGCTATATTTTAAAAAGATAAACCATCCTGTATGCAATTTTTTCAAGCAGTTACAGATACAGAAAAGCAGAAGGGCATGAAGTGACAAGAAGCTAGGGTCAGTGAGAAACTGCTCCCAAATCAGTGTTATGTGGTTTTTATTT
Source organism: Aviceda cuculoides (assembly GCA_035590195.1). Lineage (NCBI taxonomy): Eukaryota > Metazoa > Chordata > Aves > Accipitriformes > Accipitridae > Aviceda > Aviceda cuculoides. Next base: position 18,510,357 of record JAVJGG010000055.1, read on the forward strand.
CCTCCTTCAGAAATATCTGCCTATTTTCTCAGACAGGATGTAGGTTATTTTTATATAAATGACGATGAAAGCAAAATTATATTTTTATATATATATGTGTGTAAATCAAGAGGGCCACTATTTTATTAATTTAAAATGGGGTTTTTGTTCTGAAATTTTAATGTAAGGAGCACAATGAGAAGACGAATATGGAGGCTTACTGATACGAAACATCTGTTCTCCCTACCTTCTAGGACCCTGCCTTAATTGACTAAAAATCTGATTTTCAAGATCAGTCTTTTTAATAAACAGCTCTCCCTGTCATAGAATCAAGCCATACCAATTTGAGTCATTTCAGGGAATAATATAATTTTCACTGAATAGAAGATTGTGATGTATGTCAAAAAATTATCAGAAAATGGATATGGAAATCAGGGTTTATTTTAATGTTAGCCTTATTCCTAACAAAATTTATCATAGTTTTGTGTATTTTTCCTTCTACTGAATCACTATCATTATGTGAAATAATATTCCCTTGCCTGTTTCAGTACCAAGTAGAGATTTTATTTTCTCTCTTAGAAGGCTCTTGTACTGTCTTTACTCATAAGCACACAGACTCATCGACAACAGAACTGCTACGGATCATATTTTTCTGTGCTGTGGACTACACACCCTTGACACTCAAGCAGAACTCCAGTCCTTTTCCTGTGATTCATGCCAAAGCTCCCACTGAAGAGAGGGTTAGATCCTATTCAAACAAAGGGCATTGCTGAACGCAATAAATCTGATTCTTTTCTAGCTTACACTGTTCTTTCACTGGTGTTGTTCAGATAACATAAATGAAGCTACTCCTGATTTAGACAGGTATGAGAACAGTTAAGTCTACTGGGAATGACTTCTATTACTATGGGTTTTCCAAACCAAACAAACTTGGTTAAACTTCATTCTTATAAAAAAATCTTACTTCAGGAAAAATTTCTGGAGATTTGCAAAAATGAAAATCTGAAAAAAAACAACACCCCAACCAAAAAAGAAACAAAAAAACAAAACAAAAAAAAAAAAACCCACACCAGATTTTTTTCCTGGCAATAACTTAAGTTCTATTAAAAATTGCATCCTAAGGCTTGAAACTTTGACTCTGAATCAATTATTTCTAATCTCTCAAATGTGCAAGTCAGGATAGAAAATTTTGGAAAGGTTTTCTACGTTGTTGTTGGTGGTGATTCCTAAAGTCCTCATCATGCTGTGGGACTCTGTCTTACCAGACTGCAGAGATGAAGCAGCACGCTAAATCCAAGCCAAAAAAAAATTAAAAAAAAATCCAAGGAAAATAGAATTTAATTACCATCTTTCACCTTTACAGAAAAGGTATTAACTAGGACATGTGGTTACAATTTCAGATAAAAATGGAAATTTGGGGATTTTCCCCATCAAAACTATTTTTAGTCAAAAAGCAAAACAAGAAAAAGAGCGAAAACTCAAAAGATGCCACCAGATCATTGCATCCAGAGATGATCCTCCATCCTTCAGCAATGGCAACCTCTTACGAAGGTTTGTGGGAAATTCACACATTCTAGGAACAAAAGATCAAAACTCGACAGCATCATTTCTATGTTGGCTGTAAAGAACTAAACAATAGCCAGGGTTTCTTTCTTGGCAGATACAATGGTTTTACTTGTCCTTCTGCCTTTTCTATTTCTTAGAATATTAAATCATTTATAAAACAGTTCAATATCTTTGGTGGCACAGATGAGTAGCTACTAACCCTTCCTGACTGATGGGAATTTCAGTTACTATCTTTTCTCAATCAACAGATATAAACTGTAGGACTAGTTCCATTTCTATTGCTATCAGTGGAAATGTTGCCTCCTGTTTCAAATGAAATCAGAATCTGAATACTTAATGATCATCTCTTGAGAGAGTATACTAAAATTATAAGTCTTGTTATTATTTTATAAGGATCCTTAGTGGTCAGGGGACACGTGAGGGGAATCTTGATCTCACTGAGGTCAATTGTAAAACCACCACTATTTGAATGAAGCTAGCATTTTACCCTAAATTTGGGGGATTCTAAATATTGAGTGTCCATTTCTTATAAGTTCTATGCAATTTTTAATATATATAAACATATATGTGTATTTAAATAACATCCAAACATAAAAATGTTCCTTAAAAATAGCTATTGCACTTATTATGTAAAAACAAGATTTTCTCTGACTGATATTACACACAGTTACATGAACTTTTTCATATGAATATTACATGTTCAAAATAACTTCAAATAAAAAAAGTGTGTTTTAATGTAAATTGCCTATAAATATATAATAATACATACATGGCCATTGTTGCTTTAACCAAGCTGCTACACCTCATAAATTTCTTTCTGGTTTATACTATAGCCTAACTCAAAGATGCTAAGACAATGCAATATTTTACATACACCTATATATTATGTAGTACCATATATTAAAAATTTACATCCAAATACTAAATCCATTGATATGATCTTACCTAATATAAAAAATACTCAATTTTACAGTTTCTGGGACTGTGTGCTATTGAAAGTACAAACGTCTTCTTTTCTGAAACTATAATTTGCTCTTTACTTATTAAAAATTATTTTTAAATGTTAATAGGGTTTGATTTTATTTTCTTTGTTACGAATGGCAGATGAGAGATAAACAGCTGATAAAGTAAACAGGATGCAGAATGACTGTAGCGTTTTGAGTATTGACACTAAGGACAGAAGGTGTTACATAATAAAGCACAGTCACAAATGATGTTTTCTTTCTTATAATGAGTGAAATCTGATAGAAATGCTAAAGGCAAATTATTCAGCCATAAATGTCATGCAGCCGCTCAGTGAAGATCTTCATTTGGCCTTGATAACACCCTGTTTATGTTTACCTTTTACATTCTAAACTTAGATCTTAGGAATTGCTCTCCAATTCTGACATGAAGATTATATTTTCCTTTGATACATTTGCTCTTATTTCACTCCTATACCTTTACATCCTGTTCTTAGGTACACAACATATGTAATTTCTATGCTTAAGGAGCTGCAAGCAATGGTACATTTACTAGCAAAATAATAAAAAAAGAGTCCTACATGCATCTGCAAAGTAAATGTTCGCACTCCTTCCATTCGCCAAAAACAATGGGCACTGAATATGAATCATGTTTTACCCAGTGATTTATCTGTAGAAGGGATTCAGGAAACTGCTGTTTTTCTAAGCTACTGAATAGTTTTACCAAGAAGAGGGAATGTTGTGGTCTTGGAGTATGTACTTCCCCCTTGTCCTTTTGTATTCTCCCTGCTGACTGGCACGGTGAATTGCTAAATATGTTGCAAAGCAGTACCGTTCACATTTGTGAAAAAACATAATCCTCTGTTTAATCCCCCTCCTCCCCGGCAACAATTTAAGGAATTCACAAATAAATCACTGATTTTATTTCAACGACATAGCAGAGGCAAATACCAAATCCAAAGTGGACTCTGGGTCTCCCCTGCCCTACAAAAATAAACCCAGGCACTTAATCCAGTAAAATTCTCCCCAGCGTCGCTTTCCCTGCTCCCGAAATTAATTGCCACCAGCTGCTTGTGACAAGCGTACTCGACTCCAGCCGAGCATGACGCCGGCCACCCCCTCCCACCCAGGTGACACCCGGTACCCAGGACCCGTCTCTCCTCTGCCCGGGACAACCCCAAATCGCACCCCGCCTCTGGAAGATGCCCAAATCTCCTCCTCCTCCTCTCACCCAGCCTCGCAGAGAACAGAAGAGCGATGGCAACCATGGTCGGCCACAGAGACACGTGGAGGGCAGGGAAGGGAAGGCGGGGAAGAGGAAAGCCGGGGACGCGGCAGGGAGGGAGGGAGGGAGGGAAGGAGGGAGGGAGATCCACTCGTACAGATGAAACTCCATGCAGGCCTGGCCTCCTACCCGTCCCCTCCACGGAGCGATGGGGAGGGGGGTGGTGGGGCGAGCTGAATGGCACCTTACCTTCGCTGCAGTCCTTCCCCCGAAAGCCCGTTTGGGAGCAGTCGCAGACGGCCTGGTCGTTGAGCACGGAGCAGACGCCCCCGTTGAGACAGACGTCCTCCCTGGCGCACAGGCGGCTCTGCTCGTCGTCCAGCCGCACCTCCTGGCTCTCCACCGGCGACGCCTGCGTGTAGTTGACTCGGACGTCTGTTATCCAGCCCTTGAAGGGCTCCCGGTCCTTGACGGAGGAGAGCGTCAGCTTTAGCGTCGCCGACCGCAGCTCTGGCGGGAGCCCCCCTAAGAAGAGGCCGCTGAAGACAGTCATGTCCCGCCGCTTGGACTTCACCTCCACCCACTTGGCCTCGGCCCGATCGATGATCAGGGTCGTGTTCTTGAAGTGGCGGCGGATGACGACGGCGTGCCAGAGGTTGTCGTTGACCGCCGTGTCGGAGAGCAGGGTGGCGGGCTCGGCGCAGAAGATGGAGAAGCTGAGCTGCAGCCGCCCGCCCTGGGTGAGGATGAGCTCCAGGAAGTCGCAGAAGCCCTCGTCGTCGAAGTAGAGCACCAGCCCGCTGGAGCTGCGCGTCTTCATGTTGAAGCTCATCTCGCTCTCGCAGCAGGCGTTCCACTTGGGGAAACGGGTCCACTGGCCCTCCGCCCCCGGGAACTCCAGCCCGCTGCCCAGCTCGGCCCAGCAGCCCAGCAGCAGGGCCAGCCAGAGCAGCAGGCAGCCCCCGTGCCGCACCAGCGCCGCCCCCATCCTGGGCGGCCTGGGGCGGGCGAGCGGGGCGGCAG
>JAVJGG010000055.1:18517902-18543448 GCA_035590195.1 Aviceda cuculoides
TTGTGGGGGGGAAAAAAATCTTTATTTTAAATTAAAAAAAAAAAAAAAAGAAAAAAAGAAATGACCGACTTTAACTCTACTCTTGTACACTTCTCTAGGTAGTATACCTCTAGGCAGTATACCTCTCTCATTTCTTGCATAGGTTTTAGTAAACCATCAGAGCTCCATCTTTCTTGCAGTGATGACTGGAGGAAGGGGGGAGGGGAGTCACCTAGGTTCGCCAGGTCATAGGCCAGGTGTTCTTCCAAAGTAGGCCTTACCAGAATGTCTTCCCCGCTTTATTCTGAAGTCCTCCTTTTTCACAGTGTCCCTTAGCGTTTCTTATTCCCTAGTGTGCAAAACCTGTGAAGAAAAATACTGTATATGAGATCTGAAAGGAGCAATGACTGTCTTCTCCTTGGCAATAGCAACTTGCGTCCCCAATAGTCCATGCCGCTGCTTTCCCTTGCCCAGTCTAACCAATGTGCAGACTACTGTACAACAGCATTGTCCTGAACAGGTAGTCTGAACACTGGGGCGACGGAGCAGGATCTCCGGACGCGTCTATTTATTTATTTTAAATCCTCTTTTAGTCTCGGGGAAAAACTGCCTTCCTGCATCACGGGTTGTGCTCGGCTCTCCCTCACACTCTGCAGCACTCACTGAAACACACTGAAGTGCTGTGATTTCCAGTCTTGACGTGGCACATTTGCAGCAGACTGGGGATCTGGCAATGAATTTAGGACCAGGAAAAGGGGGAGGGCTGGGCCTGAGAGTCCATATATGGGATGATGTCACCCTGGGGAGGTTTGGGTATGCACTGTGCCGCTGGTGAGACCGCTAGAATTGCCTGCTCTCAGACATGGGTCTGTGTATAAAATGGTACCAGATGTTTTAGTGTAATGTTAAGCAGTCATTTCATCTTCAGGCCAGATTTTTTTCTTCAACTGGGCAGGAAGTGGGCCCCAGTATGGAAAAGCTGTAAAAAGTCAAGATGTACAGTTTCACTGCAGCCAACGGAGCGCGAGCTAATGTGGACACAGATTTTGCTGTTTTGTGAAGGCTGAAAAACTGATTTATAAAAAGGATTCTGCTCGGGAAGCTAATGCAATAAGCCAGTGCTTATTTTCTTTCTTTTTAATGACTCTAGTTGTGCTTTTCTATTTTGGCATTTCAGACCAAGAAAAGGGCAAATAGGTTCATTTTTTCTTGGAACTGTCAGCGGCATGCAGGCTGCCGAGACTTGAACAGTAATTAGAGTTACTTCCTGAAAGTGAAGCCCCCATGAAAAGTCTGGAGAAATGTTCTTTGTCATAGCCTCTACATGAGTAATTAGTTCCACATGTGGCCTTCCTATTTCCCTTCAGCTATTTTGGCTGGCTGGTTGAATACTTTGCTATAGCTCAAGACTTAAAGAAGCTTTAAAGTTTTCATTTCAAGCATCCACTGTGAAAATAGCTATTTCTGGTGTCATAATAAATTGCTTCTGGTAGATCAGTGCTATTAGGCCTGGCATTGTTTTTCACTGGTAACCCTGCTGGTCCCATTTTTCTTTTAATGGTGCTTGGTGGAATTATCCTGCTAAATTTTATCTTTGATGTTTACCAGATCTATTGAATTTTGCCAAGTATGACTTTACCGTAGATTTTAAGATATTCTCCCCACAGGCAACTATCCTTGTTCTCCTGTGAACTTTTTTTTTCTTTGTTACTTGTGCTGTTGAATCTAAGTGTTGTACTTGGTGGTTTGTTTGGGTTTTTTTGGTTGTTTTTTTTTTTAATCTGCCTTAGCCCATGGTCTAAAGCAACAGCTAACATATCACTTTAGCTCTTCTGAAGTCAAACCTGGAGGTGACTGTATATAGGTCTGTGTACGCACTGTATGGAATTGTTGCCAGTAGCTCTTTTTCTGCCTAGAAGTCTGAGGCAAATGTCAGTATTGGGAGTATATTCTGAAGGGTAGATCTCCACCAACTTCCTGGACAGGGATGCATGTGAATCTAAATGTGTGCTGTGAGCGCTGGTGTCCTAAATAACTTCTGCATGATTCGGTTCTTCCCAGGCCATGGCAGATTCTGAGAGTGCCATAGCTCCTAGAAGCATGCACAGGACAGGTTGCAGAACTCTAACTTCAGGGAGAGTGAATGCAATAAACTTGGAAGCCAGCGAAGTTGGAATCAGAGTCTCAGGCCAATGAAAAGGAAAATTGACCTTCAGGCTGCTTTGTGGTGGTGGCAGGCCAAGCCCTGTGTATCTGTTCCAGATTGTGCATCCGCTTCTACCGTTTGGATCACAGTGGGCTAGCATGTGTCCAAGCAGTGGTGGGGTTTCTTTTTTAATTAGTGAAGGTAGAGGTTTGAAGAAGCTATAGAAAGAGGTTTAACATGCTTGGCTTTCTTGGAAACAGGAGTGCAACATCAGTGTGTAAGGGAAGGTGAGTTGGTGGGCAAGAGCTTTTGGAGATAAAGCTGTTACAACAGAGAAAGTGGGGCGCACCATGCATGAACCAGGAGAGCTTCTCATCTGCATATCACTGCATGTATAGGGAGCTGGCTTTTTTATTATATTCCCACTTGGCACTTGCCTTGTGGAAGAAGAATACGATTTTGGAAAGATTGAGTAGTGAGAGATTTTTGTGAGTGGGACCCTTAGTACAGTGGGTCAGATTTTCCCCAGTGAGGAACCATCAGAGATTAATTGCTGCATGTGTCACCAAGTGCAAGAAATTATGTTGTCAAGAGAAGACAGTGTTCCAGGGATCTTCTTTCCATACCAGCAGAAGGGGAGTTATGCTGAATAAAACAGGAGGCAAGGCATTAATGAGCCAAGCAGGCTTAGGGAAGTGAAGTTTTGAATCTTGCTGCCGAATGCAGCAGCACTAGTCCGTGAATTTTTCCCGAGATGGTTAAATAGAACCAGAATAGCTCACCACATTGCAGCCTGGAAATTCGTTCTCTGTAAGTTTTGTTTCCTGGCAAAAGCAGAGCTTCAGAGGAACAGAGTACAAGAACAGGGGTTTTGGGTTGTTCTGGGTGCCCAGTAAGATGCTAAAACCTTGTCAGGGAGAACCTCTAATACAGCGCAAAGCTATTCAGACCTCTTATGCACGTTTTCTTTCCTTCCTAAGGGCTGCTCAGCTAGTTACACGCACCTGTGTTAGACATTTAGACCCAATCCCTCCTTTTCCACTTGATCTCTATTTGGAAAGGAATAGGCCCAAAAGCAGTCGACATTTACATTCCTTCTGATACCAAGTTCAGACTATACTTGAAATATTTGAAGTCTTCCACTAAAAAGCTCCCCACCTATATTGTGGGGTTTAAAACTGCTTCTGATCAACTTCCAAGGTTCTCATTTAGCTGTAGTTTCTTAAATGGCAGGCCGCTGTCATGGTTGCAGTAATCTTGAGTCAGAGAGCTGATATGAATAATAAATTTTTACCCAGAGCTTATCATAAATGCCTTCCAAAGGTGGTGATAAACTTTCATTTTTTCATGAGTTCATCATAATTCTGACATTTGTCATGCCTATGAACTCAGCCCAATGATTAAATTATTTTCCACAAGCTTAAAATATTCTTTGATTTTTAACTTGGAGGAAACTAAGGATTTTGAAAAGTCCAACTTCTTCATTAAAGCTTATTTGGAGGGCTACCATGAAAAAGAAAATAGCTGTATTTCTGCTTGAATGTTTTCTTTTCCTGGCAGACGGCAGTGTAGTGCCAGGCCATTCTTCATACTGAGCAAGGTGGGCATCTTTGAAACAGTCATGAAGTGTGTGGCTAGCACAGGAGCTATATGCTTCTTGTGCATAACATTCTAGGCTGCATTTACACTAGTGAAGTGTCTGAATTGCTGCTAATGTGCATTTTTATGTTAAAGTTATTGTAGAAGGTGTCTGGACAATTGTAAATTTTGTATCTCTAGTTTGCAAAAGGTCTAGATACAATATGGGAAACTACAGAACAGTAAGTGGGATGTCTGCAGCTGATAGATGAGTTGAAATAATAGCAGAGAACTGAACATAGTTATTTTTTAAATTCTGCAACACAGTCGTGTGCCATGATTTGCTCTAGATTTTTTTGCACATCAAGCAGTAAAGGTTAACCCTTTTCAGCACTCAATAAGCTAAATCATGATTTAAGAAGATTAGAAGCAGGTAGGCATGGCACACAGGGAACAGTACGGATAGGCTGTTACTGCCATCACAGCAAAATATCCATGCAAAACTACCTCCAGGGTCTGTTTTTGTAGCTGAGTGAATGAAGTGAGTGAAGAATTAAATGCCAATGAAAGTGAACAAATGCAAAAGAGGAGAATTTGCAGAAAATCCCCCAAGTTACACTGTGAAACTATGTTCACTTTTATCTAGAATGCTTGGGGTATGGATGCCAGAAAGAAGATAAGGATAACGTGGAGAGAGAAGAGGTGAGAATGGCAGAAGCACCAACATGTGAGGCAAGAGTATCTGATACTTGCTTCTGCAGAGTTTGTCAACTTTCTGTTAAACAACGAATAAAAAACTGATGGTTGGGTAAGGTCGAATGCATCTTGCAATCCTGTTGTTTCTTAGTATTCTACTGCAATCTGACTCATTAATTTTTTATTTTAATTAAAAAAAGTTTGTCCCTTAGCAATTTTGTTACTTCTTGCCAATGCATGTAGGAATGATCTGTGCTTACAAATAGCTGTGCCCAATGTTATGAGAACACATTATGAAGCATGGTGCTCATTTTGAGCTTATACCGTCATCCTCATCTACTGATTGTAATGTTATTCATGATGTCTATAAAAATTGTGAGGCTAGCAGCAGTTTATCAGTGCTAACTGAAGACCCCTTTCGGTAGGGACCCCTGTATGAAGGCTATGTGACTGCCACATCTATATGCTGCAGAGTTTTCTGGGCAGTCTGGCCTCGGTATTGCAGGTAGTGATTTTCTTTTTTAAAAATTACTTTAGTACAGCTCTGTATGTGCTGGATACTGTTCCAGCCTAATGCCCCTTTGTTGTGTAGTTCCTGTGAGTAAAACATAACGGACAGGTGAAAACTATAGCCTCTAAAAACTGTGTTCCCTGTTCCCAGTCCTTTTCCCTTCCCCTATGCCTTTTTCACTTGCGTTCTCTGTCCTTCTTGCCCTCCTCATCAGACCTATAACTTGGATGCTTGAGTATATTTACTCTTCCACCTACTCTGCAACCTTTTGCTCCCAATCCCACTTTTTTGCTCTGCATATGTGCTTTGCCTCACACTTTAAGTTTGTGGGAGAGACATGAATGGGGAGAAAGTGGAGGTGGAAGGGGTCAGTCCAGCTATTTTGGGCGTCTAACAGAGCTGAAATTCATAACAACTAAGTTTAGGAGCCTGTGTTTCCTTTATCTTCAGTGAGCAGGGGACAACTCGGCACCTCTGAGGTGGATACCTATCGTTAGCCAATGCTGATTTCTGTCCTTGCAGATGTGAGGAACTGAATAGAACGTTCAGTGCTGATGCCACTTTTTCTTACCTCATTAGCAGTCTGGTTATTTTCATCCTGGTTGTAATGCGTGCATAATTTCATGTTCTGTATTGTTCAGTATTTTTATTGCCTTTCTAGCCAGTGGTCAAAGTTTACCAATGCATAATCAGAAACGTTGGAAAATAACCAGAGTACCATAGAGCAGGAATTGTCATATACAAGCGAACCTGTGTATTTTCCAGCTTAAATTTTGTGAATGCACTCATGCATGTATTTGAACATCTGAACAGATTTTTGGATAGTAAGTTGCTTTTGGGGAGCCAGTATGCTCAGCACAGTGGTAACAAGTGATTATAATGACTGGCAATGTTTAGATTGCATTATAGGTTATTTCATTCCTGCTAAAACAAATAGCTGCCTTGTTGAATTGTTGTGGCCTAATGGGAGGTATCCTCTCTGCCTGTTGTGTTTTTCTTCAGGAAAAGAACAGGATATGGAATAGCTTTGACATTTCCTTAGTCATTGCTTACTCATACGCAACACACTCCAATTAGTGGAGATGCAAAATTAGCTGAGCTAAGTTAATTTTCAGAGTGGTGGTGAAGAGCATGATATGCCCTGGATTAACACTGTCTTCTTTCTTGACTGCTGTGATCTCCTCAGACTTTGTTTTAACCCTGAAGCACGTTTGTGTTAAGCTTTTGGACCCTTTATAAAACCCAGATGTGCAGCTGAATCAAGTGTTCTTTTTCCCCAGTCAGACTCAAATGATTCAGTCAGGTTACCACATCACTGGAAGATCATTGCTTCTCTCATAGAAGATGTCAATTCTGCTACAAAGTGATTGTAGTATTCAATAAAGCAAAATAAGTGGACGATAAAAGGGGATGAAGCATTTGAGGGACTGTAGGGGCATGTTGTTTACTGCTTAACCAAAGCAAAGATATATAATGGATAAACTTGCAGGGGTTTGGGGTTTTTTTTTGGGGGGGGGGGTGTTTGCTTTTTTGTTGTTGTTGTTGATGTCGTTATTTTCTTCCCCAGAACTGAAGCTTGGGGGATTCTGCGCGGCCTGTGGGCAAACGGAGGTATCGGCTTGTGATGGGAGCGCACCCAAGGACCAGATCTACAACCGCAGGAGAAGTGTTTGGGAAAGCCTGGCCGCTTTCTGGCGTAGCGTTTAAACCTGTCGGACTGTAGGTTGCCTCCAAGTGGTCGCAAGCTATTAGAGAATCATGGAATCGTAGAATCGTTTAGGTTGGAAAAGACCTTTAAGGTCATCGAGTCCAACCGTCAACCCAACACCGCCGTACCCACTAAACCATGTCCTGAAAACTGAAGAGACATTGAAGGCTTCTCAAGATCTTTGGGTTTAGCTGCATGGAAAGTATTTGATCGTGCCAAATGTATCAGTTTGTCTATCGATTGGCCTCCTAACTTTGTACTCTGTGGCCTATGGAAAAGTGAGGAATTGATTGGAAGCGATTTGCATGTAGCCTTAGCCAAGGTCCTGGCAACTTTTGAAAATAGAGTGATGTTTGTCACACTGAGTCACAAAAGCACTCCAGTATTGGGCATCCCAGAATTCTTCGAGATTCGTCTGCACAACCATACTTTTTGTTGTCCAGGGTGTGAATGTAGCAACTTAGTTTTGAACTGAAACTTCAGAAATAAGTGTTTAAAAAAAAAAAAAAATCCATTCTCTCACTGCAGTCCCAGAGAAGTTTGCCTTATGATTTTTTTTTTTTTTCAATGAAACAGGCTTCCTCACAGATGACAAGTTTGATGAGGTAACCAAGCAACATGTTAAGTAATGAGAATAAAAGCTTGCTAGATATGCAACGTATCTTCAGTACTTACAGCATAATCAGACATCCCTTTTGTTCAGCCGGGTGATATCCATATCCAGTTATTTTCAAACAGAGTGAGAATTTCTCTTGACAGTTCTAGTAACTCGACCCGTGCAAACAGAGCAAGGAGCAAATATCTCTTCTGCTATGAAAAGCATATAAATTGTAGGCTGCAATATGATAAGTGATACGTATTTTTAAAGGAGCAAAATCGTAACCTGACAGTATTTTTTGTGTGTGTTTATCTAATGTAAAAATTAGTATTTTCTAACTGTGGCCTTATTTTTGTTATGCTCATGGTGAACACGTGGTAAAGCTCCTTACGCTCTTAGATGGGGAGTGTCAAAGCCAAAGCCCAATCCGCCGTGGAGGTGCTGGGAGCGGTGGAGGATGCTTCTGCCTTCAAAGCGAGGGACAGCTCAGTTATTCCAGCAGTAGCCAGGGGATGTTCATGTTTCTCTAAATCTGTAGTAAGAAGCCTGCCACGGTGAGGGGAGGGCTGGCGAGAGCCTACGTAGAAATAAAGCGATGAGACGTTAAGTGAGCCGGGAAGGTACATGGAGATCTAGTGAGAATACAATTTCCTTAATTTAATGGTGTTCTTTGGTTAAGTTTTAGAAGAATGTATTACTTTTGTCATTCTCAGCAATTGTTGCAGCATATGGTGTCATAGTTGATTCATTCTGAAGCAGCACAAAAAAAAAAAAAAAAAAGAAAAGAGGAAGGAAAAAAAAAACCTCTGTGATTTCCAAACCATCTTTCTTTGTAGGTCTTTCAGCTTGACAAATGTATGGAATATCCTGTAAGAAGCACATGGCCTTACAGAAACCTGACTTTCTTCTGCATAAATTAATTTTCTGTGTTATATCAAAATATTTGCAGATTTTGAAAAGAGATAAAAGCGGCAATGATATTCTTGGAAACAAACCAATTGTATTTTCTGTCAGAGAGAATGCAGTACATTATCCAACTTGCAAGTCTGAGACCTTTTGGAGGGATGTGTATTGTCAGAACAAAGTGCCTTTGAGTCATTAAAAAGTACATATGTGAAATTGTCCAACGGTTGTGATTTTAAATAAGAGATTTGTTGGCAAGCTGAAGTGAATGCTGGAGCCGTCTCCGAGGCACGCACATGCAATTGGCATGGCTGTCAGAGCTAATAAAAAAGGAAGTAACCGGTCAGGTAGGTGCAGAAGAAATAAGAAGGATTCTGCTGAGAAAAAAAACCAAAACAAAACAAAAAAACCAAAAAACCAAAAAAACCCACAAAACCACAGTTAAAATCAAAGTAACGGTGCTTCCAGAGAACACTGGTTATCTGGGCAGACATGAGTAAGATAGGAGAAGGGAGAAAGTTATTTCTGGGACAGAGACAGCAGGAACTGTTTTAAAGATTGGAAAGAGAGAAAACCTGTTTCTTTGCTGAAGTGGTCGGGGGTAACGTTCAATAATGGGGTGGTTAGAATCTGGGGACATGTCAGAGCTCTCTTCTGGTTCTAATCACTCCACATATGCCTGACATCTTTCCCTTCTTCGGAGCTATCATCGGTTATCCTTCTATACCAACCCAAATCTTGGAGAAGGGCTTCGGACCCACTAGAAAGCTGATCCTTTGCGTGTTTGAATAACAAGGGTTTTTTAGAGGACAGCCAGTAACATTTTTTTGAACAGTTCAGGAATACTTTTTGAATTTGGTCCAAAGTGAAGAATGGACAGGATGACATAGATGTATAGCAGACCTAACGGAGCAATTGTCTCTATCTGCATACAGCCAGGGAGCCTGAAAGAAATATCAAGGAAGAAAGGCATAATTTTTTGCCTGTTAATTGCCATATTACTGGGCAATCTCAGCTCAGAAAGTATGGGTAAATCTAAAGTAAGAAGAAATTAGAAGATACCTGTCTTGGAAGAAAGACAGAAAGTTACAGGTCCTTACTTGCTCAATTCAAACTAATTGAAGAAAATTTCCTTTGAAGTAAAAGAGAGAGACAAAACTGTATGGTTCCACAAAATGAAATGCAGCAAATAATCAAATACAGTGCTGGAGGTATTTGGCTAAGACATATGTTTGAATTCGGAAAACAGAACTGAGAGGCAACTAACTGCATGTGGATTGGATTTGATAGTTTCCCTAGATAATGCATTTTTGGAGCTAGCTTATACCTAACTTTGGAGGATTAAGGTGTTAAAAACTTGCTTAAAACCAGTTCTGAATGGATAAATAATAAAGTGAAGGAGCATACTTATGAGGATTTAAAATATTTATTGACCTTATACCCAGTACTGGCATTTAATGATATTTCCAAGTCTTCTGCTATTTCAGAAGGTATCGGCTGTGTTTGGTGATATAATATTCTAGTCATGAAGAGAAGATTGGAGACTCAGATAGTCATAGGTGGCTTTTGGGCTCCAAAAGTAGTTTTGTCCAAAGAAAGCAAGCGTGATCAGAAAACGTGTAAGCATATCGGAGGATCAGAAGACTTTTGTGGACTCTTGGTAAGTTCAAAATCTCAGCTGACCACAAATCATTTCAAGGCTTACATATGTTTTTCCTTGGACATAACTGCTCCCTTGTATTTACTGTAATATTGAAAACTTAACGTGAAACATGTTCAAGAGAATTTAATGGTAATAAGTAACGTCTTGCTGAAGATCCTCATTCGATCCCTAGGATTAAAATCTTGGGATGATTCAGAGATTAATGTGGATGCCATTTTTTTGCCTTGGTAGCTTCATTGCAGGGAATTGCTTAAAGCACTAAGAAAAACAGACCTGTTTAACAGTTGAAAGCGCAAATATAGATGGTATCTACATATATGAAATGTGTGTGAGACATTGAATTAAAAGTTTTATTACTTATCAGGAGTTGCATATCCAACATGGGGGGGCGGGCGTTCGTTAAATGAGAGGACAACTTGATGAGTGTGAAGATAATTGTATTCCTACAACATAATCATCATAGAGGAAAATGTAGCATGAAGAATACAGTAACTACCAAGACCTCACAAATCCTCAAAGTGCATTTAAAAAGACATCATTAGTGACAAAACCCTATAGTTTGATGGCTCTAAGTCTCGGAGCTGAAGACACAGTACACTTTCACACAGACCAGTTCTAACTCCTGTTGTGCAGAAGGCTTGACTGATGGGCACAGCAGTACGCATCGCCAGGAGAAATTTATAATGAAAGACCCCATATTAGCTCTTCTGAGCTGTACAGAAACTCATTTATCAGCTAGCCCTGTTGATGAATCTTCAATGGGTTTTGGAACAGATTACGGTATGACACAAGTAGCAATGGTTTTCTCACTGAAGCTCCATGAAGAAAGTCAAAGTGGTACAAAATGTCCTTCTCAATATGTACATTTGGATTTGACAGCCTGTATCAATCAGCTGGGCAAAGCACGGTAAGACAGAGAACTGTTAAATCAACAGGCTTCCAAAGCTCCTTTATTTGGTATTAACTCTCTTAATAAGAAGGTTGTAGAATTTTCTTTATAGAAGTTTGGTAGGATTGATACGAACATCAATATTGCGATTTTTTAAAATTGTAAGAGTAACTTTCATATTAATAATCTCACTAATTTCAAAAGAAGTCCCTATGTTCATATCACAAAAAAGTGATTATTTTCTGCAAATGTTTATGTGGTAACATGACATAGCATATATCAAATCTTTATGCATGCAGCAGATACATCTCGAGGCCATCCTTGCAGATTTGAGTTTAAGAATAATACACGTAAGTACTGCGCAACTCAATGCCTTTGATTGCAAAAATGTAAGGAACTAAATCAATTTAGAATAGCTAAGCCTTCTTTAGTTCAAATGTTTGCTTTTTAATGTCTTAAAAGAGGTTTTAAGCAGCAAAGTATAGGCAATCCTTTAGATAAGAAGGAGAATTGAAGAGCACAACAAACTGTTGTATGATGTTGAGTGGACAACAGTCACCAAAAGAACTTGGAAGCTCATGTCATCCCATAACTGTCTGTGGAATCACTTGCTTGAAAGAAATGTGTAAGAAATCCCACTGCAAGCAGATGTGGGATTAATATTTTGTTGCAGTCCCCAAGAGAGATTATTTTAAACCCTGAAGTATTTTGCTTAATATTTCTTTCAAAACTCTTAACATTTAACAGTCTTTCATAAATGTTGCTCATATAATTTCCCATAACTCTTTTAAAAGCTCGCTACTCATATGTAATTGATGTAATTTATATGGAATTTATATGAATGCCATTTGTGTGTCATCTGTATAAATTTCCATGCAATCCATTCATCATCATCAGTCATTACCTTCCTCATCCTCTTTGCTAGGATGACAGAGCTGCCTCGATATGCTCGGGGTGTTCAGGAGCCCTATGCGTTAGGAGAATTTCTGGGTAGTCTCTGTAGTGTGTGGCTCTGAGTAAAAAAACAAGCTCTTTTCCAAAGACCTCGCAAATTGAAAAACAATGTGTAGCAAGTCTGTAAGGCTGGCAGAACAACAGGTTATTTTAGTGTCATTTATCAGTGTGGCCAAATCATAGATGTAGTATGCAAATTAGTAGAAGCAATCAAAGCAATTGCATCTTGCACAGCTGCAGGGTTGGGTCTTACGTGGGAACTTCCCTTGAAGGTGCTGAGTGCCCTCAGTTCCCACTAACCGCTAATGCGGGCTGAGGGTGCTAGGAAGAACTTGTCCCATTTTGAATCAAGCCCTTTGATAGCTTCAAGAAAATCTCTGATTATAATAATTTGTTTTATAATGTGTCACTCCACACTTACAAAAAATGAGTATACTTGCTATAATTCAAGTATTCTACAGATACTTAGCTGTACTAAAAGTGTGCCAAGTATACTAAAAATATATTACTTTTCATAAGGGTATAATTTCCTAGTAATCAGAAGATATACTCTGATTCAAAAATTGCTATAATTGTTAATGCTGGTGAGAATTACTAAAGCATCAAAGCAGAGGAATATTTGTGGTATGAAGCTGCAGATAGGTAGTTGGGATCATCAGTGTTTAAACCATAAATGATGCACCTGCTGAAGAGATTCACTAAGGGAATACTGCAGTATGCCAGATGGCTAGTATTTTTACACTTCAGGGCAGCTTTATTGTTGGGTTGCCTAGTTCAAAAAACCTTTCACGAAGGGAAGTGAGAGTTGCCCTTTCCAGAAATTGCAGTATTAATTACTATTAGTTTAGAAGCTTGATTCAGTTTATTTTTGTTTCATCCCCACAATCTGTCTTCAGAGTCCTTGGTGTTATCATTACTTCTTAATAGTTCAAGTGTTTGTAACACAGTGCAGGAGAAAGTACTAGGGAAGGCGAGTAGGAATAAAACAAGGGCCTGAATGAAAGACAGCTTGGAAGGCAGCAAAGGAGACAGGTTAGGGATGAAGTATACTCTACGTGAAGTGATAAGAAAAAAGCAAGCAAGCAGAGTTAAAAAACAAGAGACGTTGTTGGAAATAAAGAAGAGGGCAAAGGAAGGGTGATGAGCAAAAACCAAACAAAAGGCAAGTAGGTACAAGGAAACAAATCAAAAATTACTTGATGATGGAGCATTTTGCCTGGGGTCAAAAAAGAAGTAATGAGGTCTAGGACAAATTGGAAATACTTAGGCATCTTATCAGTTTACACTAGCCCTAAGGAACAAAGAAGACAGAAAGTGGACTACTCAGGGTGTGTGGTGGAGACAGAAGCAAACCCTGCCCAAAAGCAGAAACATCTGCGTTGAGTTGTATTATGGTCATGCCAAGGTCAGAAATACTGTGAGAGTAGACAGGAGCTGTTGGGACAACTGTCTGTGGCTGCTGACAGTATCTTCTCCTGTGTCTCGTTGACACACACGGTCTGTGGCACAGCAGGATTTTTCATGGCTGATCCCGTGGTGCTTCCTGGGCAAATTTGACTAGAAAGGGTAAACTTTCCACTATATAATGAACGTTGTTCTTCTGGTCCTGTTGGAGGGGAAAAGTCACAAAAGATTTTATAATAATATTATTTCCCTTCTGTTGAGCACCAAATCTACTCACTTTAATGTTCAGACTAGGCAATGTTATATATTGCTTTTCTTCTACAATGGTAATGATGTTTCTGGTCTGACGTTCCAGGCAATCAGTGTTGAACACGTTAATGCATTTGCCATAACCAAATCCTGAGCAGCATTCAAACACTTTGTCTCTAACTCCATAGCTCTTTCTAGTGCCACCTGCAAACACCAAAAAATGCCAGAATCCAGGACAGCCTGTTCTCTCAGCCCAGACAACTACTCCTTCTACACCAAAGGAATATTCAAACTTTTCTGTAGGATCTGGAAAGTTTGTGTCTCTTTCTAAGAAATGTGCTTCTCTGATGTCAGGATGTAAATTGCATTTGTGTTTTTAATACTGCCAAATTAGCCTTTGCTTCATGTAATCCTTGATCCACACTCTGTTTTTCCTGTTGCTGTTCCAACTGTTTGCCTTCCTCCGACGTGTTCAATAGGCAGAGTTATTTTTTACTCTTGCTCTTTCTCTGTGGTTCTTTCCAGCCATTTTGTGACCATGGCCTTTGCCGACTACTATTTTTGATTTAGCTGTACATTTGTGCAAAAATACCATAGCTACCAAAGCAGTAGGAGAAACAGAGATTTCACAGAGACTTGCATAGTGGCAGGAGAAAAGGTCAAGATACTGCATATTTTTAACAACAGACTCAAGGTCTCTCGTGGATTTGGTAAACTCTTGCTTTGCTGCAAGCATTGTAAGACAAAATGTTATCATTCTGTAGCCAGGTAACCCCAAAATGAACAACCCATAATAAGCTGAAGTAGGTTTTAAAGATCCCAGGTTGAACTGTGAGTACTAATGACTAGCTATTGTCTCCTAATATTCCTCTGTTGTCATAGGTGCAAGGTGCTGTTTCAGTGATGTGTATTCATATTTTTTCCATATTATTTTACATCACATTCCTTATTCATCCTCTCAACAACAAACTTCTTTGGCTGTAGTGACCATTGGAAAGGTGTCTTCATCTACTGATGATGTTTATTTCACATTATTTCAACATACATGGAAGCATTTAACTTGACAAAGGATAAAAAATTGAAGTAATAAAAATATCACGCTTTTATTTTAAAGATGTATAGGCTGGATCACGTTCAATTATTGCTAAAGCAAATTGGAAGCCAGAAATTACTCTGCAACCTGCCTACAAGATATTGTTTAGCTGGAGTTCTGTATTTATCAGATAAGCTTCTAGCAGTGCCTTCCAAGTGGATGGATCATTAGTAATTGACAATTTTGAAGTATTGCTGGGTCAGAAAAAAATAGTTCTGGTTCTGCAGACAGTGAAATTACCATGGTTATGTTGGTTATAGACAAAAGACCTGGGCTGGTATACCTCAAGGCTTTGATCCTATAATTTAGCTAACGCAGGACTCCAGCAGGGCTTCCCTCCTGGTTCTGAGAGCTTATATTGATTCGTGGGTATTCAATGACTTAATGCTACAGGCAGAGAAACACACAGATTTTCCTGATGTTTGCAGGTTTCAGGATGTTAAAATTATGCAAATTGAGCACAGTTTGCCCAAAAAGCAAATTAGCATTGTGCACCTGTAGCAAGCATAATATGTGTATTTCAACGAAAGTATGAACATTCAGCACATTTTTACCTCATTAGCACTCCAGGGGTAGCAGTGACTTAATTCTTTGCTGTTGCAAGCTCTGTAGCTGCTATCCGTAGACATTTTACAGTTGTCCATAAAACACGTTTGTCAAAAACAAACATAAATTTTATGAAAAGTATTGAGAAGCCAGGGTAATGATTCATTCCTTTATAGAGTGAATTACTCTGTTCAGGGTGTAAAACCTTTGGCATCCTACTTCTGTGGGGCATAAAAAGAAATGCCACTCCCAGAACTGGGCTGCCTGGCGTTGTAACACTTCAGATTTGGAAGCAGAGACTTGTTATTTGGGATGCAGAAGTTGTAGAGCACCTGCTCGGACCATATGAGGCTGCGTTTTGGAAAGGCAGACTGAGATGAAAGAGGTCTAGGAAGAGCATGATCCAAAGCCCATGGAATTAAATGGACTTCACTGGGACATGGTGCGGGATGAAGGAAGGGGACGTAAAATCCCATCTGTTTATGTGGTTCTCTTGGTTTATGACAGATTTGTTGTTGGATGGAGAAAGTAAGCTTCGAGTCTCCACGAGGTGATAATCACTTTGATATGAGGAATAAAACCAGTAGGTTACCATTGCGTTTTGCCCCAAAGGCCAATTTTTTCTCATATGGTTGAATTAAAGAAGATCAAAAATTTTGCAATGGTCTTGTGAAATTCCCTGTTACACTTTGGAAAAACCTCGTTTTGAAAACTTTCTTGTAATCGCCCTTGAACTGTCCTATTATACGAGTAATAATCCTTCAAGACAGCTTAGGTTTTGTTTCCTGTTAAGTGAATCACTAAAAATGTTCACCTTTTATTAAGAATGCCTTTTTTTCCCTGAGTTCTCCTCCGCCTGTTCTTTTCCAGGTTTAATTATGTTTGTTTGCTATTTTATATAGATTTTTGGTATTTCAGGATTTTAATGAGTTGTTTTATATGGTAACTTTTATGATTTGCTGAACATTCATCTCAGTCAACAAGTGTACCTATAGATGCAATAGGTACTTCTGAGTAATGTCTGAACTTTTCTTTCTTTTGAATATACATAAATATGTTGTAGATAATATAGGATATAATGACATTAAGCACATCGGCTGAGTGTAACATGGAGCTGTGTTAACAATTTTCTGCTTTATTGTTGAACTGTTAATTATCAACTTAGATGGAAAACCTCAGAACAGTTATGAACATATAGCTGAAGGTACCTTCTCAATCCACTATTCAGAAAAGCGAGCAATATTTTTGGGATGGATAGAGGATTTAGAGGAGAGCAATACTGGGAAATAACATAATACCAATATTATAATACTATGTGGCCTCATCTAAGAGGTTTGCTGAAGTGTTTGTCAACCCATCTCAAAAAGAATAAAGTCGAATTTCAGGACAGGTTCACGAGTAGGAAAGGAGAATCAATGACAATGCTGGAACATCATAAGATCTCTCATCAAAAACTGAAAAGACCAAAGTTTCCTTTATGAAGAAAAGACATATGAGTGAACTCTTTAAAAACAAATGAGCAAAAAACCTACCCCACCAACAAACCTCAGACCTACAAAATGGTCTAAAAGAGAATAGATTGGAAGTTATTGTTTCTTGTCATATATAATGAGAAAGATACGCTGTGAAACTGAAAAGAAGCTGATTCAAATCTGTAAGGGAAAATTCTTTTTCACACAGTGTATAACTAAACTATGAAATGCATTTGTACATGTTGCTACTGACACCAAAGACTAAGTAAAATTCCAGGACGATTTGAATATTCATATAATGATGAATAAATTACAAAATGCTGATAACGGTCACTGCCAACCCATTTTCAAGGATTGCTAAACTTCAAGATACAACAATATCCTTAGCAGTTTTATTGGGGTGATTACCTGCCATAGTTGTAGGACGCAACTCTTCCGTCTGCCTCTGAAGCATCTCAACCTGACCGTTGTGAGAGACAGCCTGCCGACTTAAAAGGACCTCGATTCTGTTCCAGCAGGGAGCTCAGAAAGAGATTTTCCACCCAACGCTGGACGCGTGCGTATCTCTTCTACTTCCTTCAACGGGTTTTCTTTCTTTCCAGTATAGTTGTTATGTTGCTGCACCATTTTGTAGATAGATGTACATCTGTTCTGCTCATGCAAGAGTTAGCCAGCTGTGTGCCAGCTGTTAGCATAGCACTATGTCTGAGCTAATGAGCCTTGCTGGGGATTTTTTTTCTCCATAAATGTTCCAACGGCTCTTAATCAGCAGCAGGTTCTCCACTGAGTGATGTATGACATCGTTTTCTCTGCTCTCTCATTCTTGTCTAGCTGTACAGTAGCCTGTATGCGGACATTTAGTGACCTGTTCAGTAAACAAGTATAGCCTATTTAAATTTATAAAGTGTCCACAAGCAGATGTGGATTTGAGCATGATGTATTCTTTATTTTATTCATCAAATCAGGTATCGGCAAAGAGTAGAGCATGTTCATTACTTGCCATTTTATCCAAGCCTGTGGGATTTTTGTTACTCAAGCTGGTCTCATGAATATTTTCACAAAAAAATACTGATTTCAGTGTTACTGTGAAGCAAGTGGAAGGGGTTGTGAGCATCAATAAAACTGAATTCAGGACTGATGTTTTAAAAATATATGTTCATAGCTGCAAATATTGCCTGCAGTATTCATCCTGCTCTGCTCATAGCAAACAACTGACTTGGGGATTTGGGGAAAAGCCTCTTCTGTTGTAGCACATTTTTACTTACATAATTAGGAACAGGCAGCTACTGTTTGCAGTAACAGAGCCTAAAGATTATTAATACGTCCATTCTCCCTTCTTTGCATTTGAAAGAATTTTTCACTCATTAGTACATTGTCAAAGACAGGATTATGTCTTGGTCCTATGTGCACTCACAGGGAAAACCCTGCCAACTCTTTTAGTTGCTGCCAGGAAGCCAGCGAACAGAAAATGTTGGGTTTGGGGGTTTTTTTTGAGAAGCATGGAAAAATAATAAGCATTATCTTTAAAAGGAGAGTCCTTATGAATAGGAACTGAAGTTATGATCCTCAGCAATAAAAGGCCTGTACATATCTGCCAAGGCTGTGGTCAGGGGCTCTCAATGTCCCTCCCAAGAGATCCGTGGATTTCTTCCATCCTCACTTTACTGTGTCCTCATATAGTTCAGGAAAGGGATGCTGAAAGCTGAGTAATTAACGTAAATAACTTTTACTGAAGAGATCTTTGGAGTTAAGGTGTTGAACCTCTTCTGGTACAGGACATACAGACAGCATGTCGAAGGGTGCGATCCAAAGGTCCCTCAGCTATTTCAGGGGCATTTCCATTGCTTTACGGTGGGCAGTGAAGACATGACATCTTCTCTTGAACAGTTTTTCAGCCTTGGGTTTGATTATGTGTTCTTTGATTTTCCTCCTATAATTATTCTCAATACGTTGCCATCATTAAGGCATATAAGAATTTAATAGTACAGCACCAGTAATGCAGTAGATCAGTCTAATAAATATTCCTTATGGCATATAAGTGTGGGTCCCCTGGGAATGTAAGTGAAGCTGTGACAAGAAATTTCTGTTGCATAAATGCTGGCATTTTTCCCAATTTACTCAGTTTGATCAATGGCTGTGTTACATAATAACCATCATATTATATCATGATTGTGGTGTGAGTACAAATGCTTATTTGTAGGAGGCCAAAATATTTTCCTGCGGCACATTTTATTGAAATGGGTGAGCAAAACTTTAAAGCTGGGATTAGTGGTAGGACTTTAGGACAATTACTTAGTGTGATGCATAGGTTAATGGCAGTTACATGGTCACTTCCTTGCACATCACATTGAATTATTATCCTTTTTTGTTTCTGGAAACATAATTAGTCTGTGATGGATGGGAGGCTAAATTCAGTACTTGGGGTCAAGCCACACCTTATAATGGAATAGCTGCAGATACTTTCTGCATTTTGAAACATTAATTTGCATCCAGTCTGTATCAAATCTTTCTAGCCTTTCAGGCCATATAAACTTAGAAGGGCATAGACTATCCTCGTAAGAGAAAACTGATAATACTCTTCAGTCTCCTCCTGCCCCTTTCACCCCCCTACTGTGTAACTGAGAGTTGTGGGGTAGTCCAGGATAGAAATGATGTCCCTTCTACTTTTTATTAAATACTGCTTTCTATTTTGGGGACCTTGACATTGAACTGGTGGTACTCAATGTATCTCTTGAGTAGAGATAAGAGAATAATGAAAATTAATGTTCTCTAGCATTTGTTTGAACACGATTCGACAATGTACTTCACCAATACTTACATGTGAGGTTGACTGAAAATTTTCTAATAAAATACACTGGTAAGATGCTAATTTGTGGAATTTGAAAAATTGTGGAAATCTGTTGAATTCTAGAAAGCTTTTAGGTGAAAATGGCTTGTTTGATTGTAGAGTCTCTGATTATCTGTGACCCAACTGAGAAGGAACTTTAAAACCTGACATTTTTATTGTGAATATGATATTTTAGCACAGAAAAGTTTTACGAAAACATTAAAAGCATTCAATTATGTTTCAGTGCAAAATGAAAACAAATTCTGAACACTTAGGAGTTTCTGTGAAATATAAAATGTTGGCTTTCTTTGTGTTCTCTTTCACGCTCTCAATATTTTTCAGGGCAGGTTTTCATCAGGATGTTTGTGTAACATGAAATTCTTCACAGTTCAGAGAGTTAAACAGAAGAGTTATGTGAAATTTAAGGCTTATTTAAGACTGTTGAAATAGGGAGGAGGTGAAAGATACGCATTGTATAGGCTGAGTGTTATGCCTAGGCATAAAGATTAATTTTACCTAAGAAAAATGCTGGGTATTTATTTTCAGAAAAAAAAAAAAAATGCACTGTCAGAAATTTTAGCACTGATTTAGTTTACACATAGAATTTGTCTGCTTAAATGGAGAACCTGGGCTCTCTGTACAGCTCCAGAAGAAAGATAAGCTTATTGAGGAGAAACTGAGAGCAACCCCCGTGTGCCTTTGCCATGGTGGCAGCTTGGCCACCTCCCCAGAGCCGACCTGGCCCATACCGTGAATAGTCTGCGCTACAGACACTTGAGCACTTGAAAAAATAGTAGTTGGGAAGGTTTCTGGAGGCTGATACATTTTTCATACTCATCATTCATAAGAATAAATACAAGTATCAGTTGAAGCCTTATCTTCTTGCCACATAGATCAGTTGAGGTGAATGTTTTTGTCCATCTCTGTAGAGAAATTAAAAATAATTAGAGGAGGAGTTTCAAACTGTTTTTGAGAAAAAGCAGCCCTGTTTTAAGATTACACCTGTATCTGGGCATGCATCAAACAGGTTTTTTTACTATCTGAAAATTTTTTCCACTTTATTGTATACAGCAGCACATGAATGAAATCTATTGGCCTTGATGAATTCAAATTCTTTTTTGCTATAATTTAAACTGTGCACTCTTACCTTGCTATGGTATCCACATTAAGAGATAACACTTTCAGTACATTATCATCTTTAGAGACTTTACATATGAACATTGCAGACCAGCAGGCAATCAACTTGTACAAAAAAATCTTTATGTAATAATTTTAACCAAAGTTACAGAATAACATTTTTTTCTTCCTAAATTCCTAGAGTGCAGTTGAGAAGCTCACAGCTACTTCAAGGAAAAATTGAAGAACATGCAAATCTTTTTTTATTAGTAAAATTTAAAAGCACATTTAAATGTATGGCTCCACTAAATAGATAATACCTCCTTTTTATTAGTGTTAGGGAGCCCTGGGACTGGTAAGGGCTGGCAGTGTCCTCAGGGCCCTGGCAATTTGCATAGATTATTTGTATTTTAAAAACCAGCATTGCTCAGTTTCGCCAAGGAGTTCTGAAGAATTTGTATGTTGGCTTCTGTTCTTAGGTGATTTCTTGCCCTAAACAAACCAAACAAACCACCTAACAACAGTCAGTAGAACATCTGGGAAAAAAAGTGCAGCGACTCTATAGGTAAGTATATGTTATGCCCAAATGAACACTCAAATGAGCATGCATATTTAAAGAAAACCCTTGTCATGAAGACGGAAAGGACATTTACATAATGATTTTACTGCTGCTGCATGACTTACTGTATAAATCTTTAATTCTAAGTGAAATTCAGTGCATCACAAGTGTACAGAAAATCAAAAGTCTATGTTTTCATGGCTATCCTGCCCCCTTCACATTTATTTATATAATTTTATTTTACCCTCATAGATGAATTTTGATAACCCTCCAGTTCCCAGGATACCTAGGGACAGTTTTGAAATATTGGGTAGCTTTGTTTCCTAGTTTTTGTATAGTTTCAAGCTATCCATAGTCTAAGTTAATCAGTATTAAAATCCCCTGAACCACACATAAATTTCTTTCTCCATTTTCAGCTTCTTCTTTTCTTCTTCTTTTTGCATATTGCATAAGAATTTCTAATACACGAAACAGATAAATGGTTTCTAATCCTAATAAATTCTGTTCGGGAAAGATTACATTTCTGCACACTCACCACAGAATTTGCAAGGCAGCGCTACCAGTATGAGGGCAGGCAGGCCATGGCTGCTTTCCAATAAAGAAGTTATTCAGGTGTCCTCTGCTTTTTCACCTTTGCTTTTTCCATCCTCTCACTGTACCTTCCACCAGAGGCAAAAATTTCAGGGAAATCTGAATTCCTGTGGAAAAAAAAAATGGGCCACAAATCTTGTAGGAACGCGTACAAAAATTATTAAAGAAAAAAGGAAATAACCTACTAAGTTTCTTCTGAGGAAATTTAAGGAGCAATCTAAGCCCTTAGTGAGTCTCAGCCTAATAAAGACACTGGCCTGGCTGTTACCGGCACCGGGGATCAAATTGCTCTTTTCAAAGTCTTTTCCAGAAGCCCACTAACTGACGGTGGCGTAGCAGGCTTCCCGGTCTTGATGCAGAGCTTTACCACATCATTTTTAGAGAATCATTTTTTTGTTGTTACTGTTCAGTTCATGGAAATGAGAATGAGAACACGAATTGTTTGGGGGGGGGGGGGAATCTATTTTCTGCAATTACTGGAGACAATGAGAAATGAGAGTTTCCCAAGGGACATCAAAGGTAACAACTGCATTTTTGATATTCATAATTCATTTCCTGGGTCTGCCTTTGCGTGTGGGGTAAATCAGCTTTGCTAGCTGTTAACAGCAGGACACCCTTTTCCTGCAAATTCATGCATACAGTCATCAGGAGCTCTATGGTGGGGGGTGGAAGAGCTCAGGTTGTGTTTATTCCTCATCTCTTTTTGTTGCAAACAGTAGTCCTGACTCGCTTCCTAGTCCCAGCCTAATTTTGCTTTGCTGGGGAATGGAGTTGGGGCACACAGAAGAATAATAAATATATTATTGCATGTTTTCTGTCCAAGAGAGTGTAATATTTCTGAGAGTAGCAGTATTTGAAACGAGAGTGCTAGGTATCGGAAAGCATCATAGCTCCATTGTCTCTGTTCATTTCTACAAATAGGAATTTTGCTTGGAACTATATTTACTTTGTGGTTTTGAGAAGGGATAAAAAAAAAGATGCAATAGTCAGGAAAAAAGCAACTTATTGTAAAGGAACTCTGTGTTTTTATGTTTCACTTCTCTTGACTCGTTTTAAAGGCAGGCATCTGAATAATTCAGACAAGTAACTTTCAATATGATGAGTTCCTGGGGGCGTAGGAAGGAAACCAAGAACCTGTCCAGTTTTCTTCAGCAACAAGAACTCCTTTGAAAACTATGTGGATGGTTCTGAGCAAATTCTGAATTATACAAATCTCTTGATCTTTCTCGCTCAGTAAAACATATTATTAACTCTCTTACTAGCAACTCTTTCAGAGTTTCACTACCAAAGAGTGTTTCTGAATAGGTCGATGTTGCTTTCTGCAACAAATGTGTTCAGTTTCAAGATGCTCAGAGTTTCTGTAAGCATCTTCAGTCGGGGGCGGAGTGGTGGGAGCGGAAAAAGGGAATATATGCCTGCATTGTAATAGAGTCTTTCTTACTGTTTCATGATGACTGATAATTTCTTACCAGTTGAAAAGCGAGGTCTTTTCAGAGTTATGAGGAGTGCTGACTCCAGTCAGCCTCACTAAGTTATCGAAGAGTGCACTTTGGTGAAAAAAGGATGCTGTTTCCATTTAAATGAGTAGTTTGATCTAGAACCCGGCAGCCTACAGGGTTGAAGCACTCATGTGTCCCTAAACAAGTATCATATCAGTTCTTTTGTAAGATTATGATTCTTTTCATGACCAATGTGCCATTAAAAAATAAACTGTTTGCATATTGTACTGTGTCTTGCAATTCTTTAATGTTTATTTTTCCAATGGGAATACATATATATTGTTTTAAGCTTTTTGTGGCAAAGAACATGTTTGATCTGTTTGTAATGTTCCCTGTAAATTTACGTTGCTATATAAATATTTATCAGAAATAGCAAGAGCAGGCTTGGTTTAGGCCCACACGAATGCAGGAAGACCAGCTGCACTCTTCAGAAAGAGCTGGTAGCGTATGAACTCTCTTTCAATCAAGACTGATGAATTTATTAGCATATGTGAGATTGTGTGGGAGCTTCACTGGCGGAAAATATCACAGCAGAGGAAGGAGAGTTGGTTAGCAGGGTGTCTTGGCTCAGTAGTCGATCCTCTAACTTACTCCAGGTATTGCACTACTTAAAGCTTCATCCAGGCGGATGAGATGCTGGTCACCTGTATTGCTCTCGAAATAGTTAATTCAAAACTCTGCAACACCCATCTCCTCTAATGGTTTAAGGAAACTTGACAGTAGGCTAGCAAATAAGGTGCTGAGACAGTTGTATATCAACCTGGTATAATAATATTGTCTTCTTATGCTCCTCTATCTGATATGATCTAAATAAGACATGGTAGATATTAAGTACTTTCAGATAGGGTGTCTGTGTTAATACAGAATTTGCCTTAATGAACCAGATCTGTGACTGAATCGTTTTAGAGTGCAAATAAAATTTTACGATGAAATAAAAAAAAATACCCCTTTTAGTAATGTTGCATATAGAAAATAAATGTTGAAAGATACACCAGAGTTCAAGGCCACTAATTGCTATTCATTATTCACTTTTAGACTTTAAAATTAGACATTGCAGTATTTTACAAATACCTTTACAAATCTTTACATATCTTTACAAATAAGCTATTGCTTTCAGGCCCCCATTTGCCACAATGCCAATCTGCCATTTTAGATACCAAATATGCCATGTGCTGCATCCTCTTCATGACACGATGAAACATGCAATGAATTACATCTTTTAAACAAAGAATATAAATTTGTTTAGTATCTCCAAGAGAAATATCCAAACCAATACTGCTGCTAAGAGCCTAGTAGTCTCAAAGAAACCGTCCATTTTTTCATGACGTGAGAATAAATGTTTTGTAAGGTCACAAATGCTCTAAGTCCAATGCAAAAGGTTTAATATTAATATTTTTTTTCTGAGAAATAAAAGTATATTCAAATGTTCATGCAAAATGTGTGTGTGCTATTTTTACACAGTGCTGATAATGTGGGAAGAGGAAAAATATGTTTAGGGGGGTAAAAGGGAATTTAAAATTGTGCCTGATAGCACAATACTTACACTTAATTTTTAAAAGCAAGGTTGTTGCATTGTCTCCCAAATGTAAAACTTTGATCCGTTCCATTATTGTCAATGAACATAGGTTCTGGCTTAGTGTGTTTATTATACATATTATATTGTATTGTACACTTGTATATAGATATAAGTATGTTTATATAAATAGTATGCTTTAAAATCATTTTTTGTTTCTCTGTTTATCATTATGTTCCATTTAGCAAAATAAAAATGGAATTAGATCTTGAAACAACTTCCGTGTCGGTTTTTCAATCCTGCTATACAGACAGACACAGAAAACTTTTAATTGAATGTAATGGGTTTCCCATTTTGGTTTATTTTGCTACATCATAGCTCATTTCCTACTAATAAGTTTCTGCTGAGGACCAATGTTCAATATATCTTCACGTGAAAAGAATAAAAAATGGAATATAAAAAGAAGTGAGCAAAGCAAACTATTAATTCCTGTTAGAAAAGTGAAAGATACTGTTGTGGGCTAGTTCTGCATTCCCAGTTTTCCCCAATCTTTTCTGAAGCTTGGAATAATTCACAAGTGCAATATGAGTAAAAAGTAAATACAATAAAAACGAGTTAGTTATTTGGGTAAGTCCTCAAATGACAGAATGCAGATCTTGGCTATAGGCAGTTGTTGTGGTTGAACCCCAGCCAGGAACTAAGCGCCACGCAGCCCCTCACTCACTTCCCCCCCACTCCACAGTGGGATGGGGGAGAAAATTGGGAAAAAACATAAAACTCGTGGCTTGAGATAAGAACAGTTCAATGGAACAGAAAAGAAGAAACTAACAATGATAATAATAACACTAATAAAATGACAACAGTAATAATGAAAGGATTGGAATATACAAGTGATGCACAATACAATCACAATGCTCAACCACCTGCCGACTGATGTCCCGTTAGTCCCTGAGCAGCGATCGCCCCCTGCCCGCGCTCCCCCCAGTTTATATACTGGGCATGACATCACATGGTATGGAATATCCCTTTGGCCAGTTGGGGTCAGCTGTCCT
>JAVJGG010000055.1:18543548-18586110 GCA_035590195.1 Aviceda cuculoides
CCTGGCTGTGTCCCCTCCCAACTCCTTGTGCCCCTCCAGCCTTCTCGCTGGCTGGGCAGGAGAAGCTGAAAAATCCTGGACTTAGTCTAAACACTACTGAGCAACAACTGAAAACGTCAGGGTGTTATCAACATTCTTCTCGTACCAAACTCAAAAACTAACACTGTACCAGCTACGAGGAAGACAATTAACTCTGTGCCAGCTGAAACCAGGACAGCAGTGCAGGGAAGTAGGTAAATCTGGCTAGAACTCCAGCAGAAATGGAAACAGAATATTATTACTGAAAAATCCAGCCAAAGAGATGAAATTCTTGCAAAATCTCTGCCTTTGAACCAATGCAAAGATTGAAAATATGGATCAATAGGGAAGGCAGAAAACTGCCAAACACAAAATAATAACTGTAGTCTGACACAGAGTGCACCAAAAGCATCTATGGTGCTTGTTCCGAAGGCGACTTCTATCGCACATACTTCAGCACGTACCCTGCAGCTGGGTCACCCCCGTCTGCACGTACAGCTTTTCACCCCATCAGTGTGGTCTTTGTACTGGGTCTTACCCGACACCGTCAGCCACGTTCGGCTTTGCATTCCTCAGGAGACCGCTATTTTTCAGTTGCTGGTGCGCTGGCCACCAACTCTTCTATGTTTGGACAGATAGAGCTCGGCTTTACAGACCTCTGCTACCACCCTGCTCCTCTGAGGACTGAGGGGCCTTTCTGGGGCAGCACACTATCCCTTATTTCCCCCGTCTCCTCTCTCACTGTCTCCCCTCCATGGGAGGAAATCAGTCTTGGGCTGTGGCCAGCCTAGTATCTTCATGTCAGATTGAACGAGGAGACTAGCTGTCAATGCTAGTCACGACACGGCTCTTACAGACCTTCTAAGAGATGCCCGGGAAGTTACGGCTTCGAGAGTTTTAGGCTTTGTAAGTTTGAGGCTTCTAGTCTAGATGAGACCCAAAAGAGTCTTGATTAATCTTCCCCCAAAAGGAAAGAAGAATCAAGAGAAATAGTCATAGACAAGGGTCTGTACAAGCAGCAAACTTCTCACCTTCACAGCTAGAATGAACCGCAGAGCAAGCCCAGTCTGGTTTTGGTAAAGCCAGGATGTAAATATCAGGCTAAAAGTTAGATCTCACTTGCTAAAGACAGGATGACAAATTAAGTACTTCCAGTTGCCATACAAATACCTTTAATTTAGTAATTAAATACAAAAAGAAGGGCTTTGACCTCCCGCAATGTCCCTCTGACATTGGACTCACATATGTACTGAGGCACGTACTAAAGGCTCCTGTCTCTCTTTGTGATTGAACATCTAAAGCTTGAGCAATATTTAGTCTTGCCTAGTAGTCTTTCCATCCACTAGTGCTACTGATCATTTTAAAACTTATGAAAATTTCATTACTGTTCTTTTTTTCCTATTGTTTATAAAATTCAGCTACTTGTGTTTCCCTCATGAGATCTTTGTTACATGATTTTCTTTCGTTTGCTGTATTCCATAATTAATTTTCCAGTAGAATTCTTTTAAAAAACATTCTTTGAAAAACTTATGCTTTTCTGAAACTTCTCCCTTGAACTGTTTCAGTTGTCAGTGCATGGCTGAGAATCAAACACGGAGCACCCCGGCTATGTGAAAGTGGAAACATAAGAAGGCTACTTTGCGTTAAGTGCCTTTTTGAAAAGAGAAACAAAACTCACGGTGACACAGGTGGGCAGTGGAGGACAGCATGAAGCCACAGAGGGATGCAAGAAGCTTGCAAGGCCTCTGTGAAGGGGCAGGATCATGGCACCTGTACACAGAACTCTATTTTATATGGTATTTTCTGCTTTAGATTCAAGGAATTTTGTAGGGAGACCAAAGATGAGATTCATCTTATTTATCTTTAAACATCCATAATTTTTTAGCTAGCTTAATCACCTTAAAGTCCCTCTGTAATCAATTGAGAGAGAAATATTGGTAGCACTGCTGTAGGCATGACAGTCAAAGACTATATGCAAAGGAAGGTTTGTAGGTTTAGGCAATATCTTTCATTAAACAAACTAAGAGTGTCAGAAAAAGTAGACTAACTTCCAGGAAAAAAGTCTGTATCTTCAAGTCTAAAATAGAAGCAGCAGCCTTCAAAGAAAAAATAAAACTTGGGCATGCCAGTCCTTTTAAAGATAAATGTGCATACTTGAACCAAAGAGATCTCCATGGACAATGTGATGTTGGCGCTGATCTACCCTATTTTAGGTGTGTTTCAGGACCAGATGCATTAGACCAAGGACTTCACTAATTGTACTGACTAGATCACCGTTGATTTTAAAAGAAATTTGGGCAACTGACACAGTTAGGGAAGACATTATTGTAGTCTTCATAGAAATAGATTAATCCCATGCTAAAATGAAATTCATTTCTGAGGCACTGTTCTAATAAGTATGGCTATTTCCTTCCAACTGCAGTTTTCCTGCCCTGCTGGTTAACAGGGAGCCAAATCCTGCTATAAATATAATCATGAAAGAATTTACTAGGAATTTTAATAAAACAAGTTTTCACTGATACCTGTGCAAATCACTGCAGGACTTCTCTGTGGTAGATGAAGGTAACAAACAGGGGGTCATGGAATCTGCCATAGGGTCAAAAAGCAATACAATGAGGAAAAATGTATGTTGTCATGTTACTTTAATGGGATGGTGTGCAATATTAAATGTTTCCACCTACATCCATTGACATAATATCTGAGCACTATTAAAGCACATGGATTTAATTCTTCCGTGGGTTTGACCAATATATAATCTATTTTGCAGAAAGGGTACAGAGGCTCAAGACAAATTAAATGACTTGGCGTAGAGTAGGAGCATCTGAGGCCAAAATTTTAGGATTCTGCCCCGTCTCCTTACCCCAGCCTCCGGGAAGTATGTAAGTTAGAGTAAGATCATCAGTAGAGAAGAACAGTAAGACACCTTAGTGCATTACAGGAATCCAGTTGACGAGTAGCCTGGGGAAAGTCTACCTGTGCTTCCCATCAGAAGACCTCTCCAGGCACCAGGAGGGACATTGTAAGCAAAACTGCAGTGAGATGATAGAGAAGAAACAGCTGAGAAAAAAGGCAAAGATTCTTGTTCAGTTTTGAGGACAAAACTTTCATTGTTTCTTTTGAATTATATCAGAATTTAAAGGTTTTGGCCTAAGACCGAAGGTGCCACTGGGCAGAATTTCAAAAGTATTTGGGCACTTAAAGATACAGGTAGATACCTCAGTTCTTATTTTGCAGTCAGTGGAAACATCGCTGGCTTAAGTTCCTAAATATCTTTAAAAATCTGCTCAGAATTCTGCCCATCCAGGTACTCAGTCACCCGAGGAATACTGAAATTCAGCTTTCCTGGGGAAATTAAGATAATGTGACTATGAAATTGAGGCCTGAACACATGCAGTTACTCAAAAGCAGGAACTTCATAGCTTTGCTTTCAAATTTTGGCTGTAGTTCAGAAAAGCACTTTAACACATGCTTAAATCCCATTAACTTCAGTGAAAGTTAAATGTGTTCTTAAGTGCAATCCTTAATAGGAAAAGTCCTTTCCGTGCAGTCTTACAGTTGGAGAAGAACCCTGGACAAGAGGAGAGAAAAAAACCAACAAAAGCTTTTGAAAAAATCCAGTGAAGTCTTTCTCATAGAATGGTTTACAATTAGTCACTGTAATCTGCATGTAAAATGGTAACAAGTTGTGCTTTCCATGAGTTTTCAAAAACCAGTATTGACATAGGTAATTTCTGTTAAAACATATATAATTTTTGCTTCTAATTTATGATATTTTCAACTTTACCCTGATGATTACTCTTCCCAGCAACCATTTCAACCTGATATCCTAAAAAAGGGATGATTAGTTCAAACTCTACCATAGAAAACACATTGTGCTAGTATATATAGAAAGGCTGAATTTCTGAGAGAATGATAATTTCTGTTAACACTAACAAGTATATTATTTGGTTGTGTCACAGTGACAATACTTACACACATATTGTTATCCTCTGTGTGCTTCTCTCTTACTTTCCTGTGTCTATGTCTATATTTTAATTTAATTGATAGTGGATTCAAGTCATGAATTTTATTCATCCAAATATTTGAACAGTACAAACCAGAGGCAGATTAAAGCTCACTGAAACCTGCACGAATCAAGCTCTTGGCTCTCCTGCAAATTTCAGTGGAATGTGAACATGTTTGCAAACAGAATAAAGTTCTCCCCCCAGCTGAAGGGGCTACCCATTTGCATATTTGGAAAGGTTGTCGTGGCCCGGACACAAATTAATAGCCTTCCGATATTGAGTGAGGACGCTCACTTGCTTGGTAGTCACTATTTCCCTTAGAAATTACATTCTTTTACTGATACTGCTTTTTGTCGTTGTGAGCTCAGTCTCTGTTCTTTTAGAACTGAAGTAGTTACTTCTGCTTTCCTTGAGGATTTGAACTGACATTGGATTTTATATATTGGGCAGTGGAAGCCCCAACAAGGGACCTTGGATTTACAGCTTTCCAATGATACAAATTGCTGTCTAGCATTCTTTATGTTGTTTTTTTCTTTTTTTAAGAGACAACAAACATGTACAAAGCATGTTAAAAACAACAAAGTCATAGGAAAAAACTCCTCCACAGCTTCTGCAGCAGCGTCGTAAGAAATTGATTCAGCCGGTGTAAATCCATGACCTTTTCAGGGGCTTCCACTCACTGCCTGTGCCATTACTCGATTTCCAATGGAAAGTGAGGGCACGACAAGTACTATTTGCAGCCGTTTCCAGTCAGTGCTTATGATAGGTCTAACCCCGGGGTCAGGGAGCAGTGTGTTTTGCAGTGTAATTCGTTGAATATCTGGCCCCAACTCTAGAACGAAGGGGAATATGGGAAAGGCAGATAGGGAGTAAAACTACAGGCAGCTTAATTCACTGCCTGTGAAACAGCCAGATATTTACCTTTCAGGTGCACGAAGTACAGTCAGGTGACACTTCCTATATCCACTTGTCACCGTGTGGTGTGCTGGGTTTCCGATCTTGTTTGTTGTGATATGCCTGGAAGAGGTATTAATGGAATTCAATGCGCTAACTTGTGGACGTGTGCCTTCTGATGCACCTTCGTGCGCTTGAGAGTGGATTAAGGTCATTCACATCAACACGGTTGGGGTTTGTATGACAGAGGGGAGTTGGATACTGGTAAAATCCCAGTTTAGGCATTTCATTGGGCCACATGTACGTGCAGGAGTGTTGTATATGTGGTACCCGTTGGGAAAAGGCGTAGGGCACAGGGATGTAATTCTGGGTTGTAGACTGATGATTCCTGAACGTTGTCAAAAAGGGCAGGTGGCCTAATGGTCACTTAATGGTCTATGTCTTTGCTAGATTTTCTGTCAATGTCCAGCCTTAGAGTGTTTAGTCATCTTCAGCTGTGGGTGTACGTTTGAGGCTTTGTACTAGTTACTCACACTATTTTTGTGATTTAATAGAAATTGTGACCCGATGTTCTAGCCAATCATTTCAGCATCCAAATCATCCTTTGATCTGGTGACAACATAAAAAAATAATCAATAAACTTTTTTTCCCCCCAGAGATTTATGCCACAGCTTGCTTAAAGAGTAGCAATGCACGCAGAGTAGTTATATATACCCCAAACGCTACAGATGTGGCTTGAGGAATTTACTGGTTTTGTTTTCAACATGTAAAATATATCATCTCAGTAGTTTATGTCCTTCTCCTCCTGATACTGTGATCGTCTTGAATGTAAAAGAAATCTTGATTTTGATTTGTATTACTCGTGGCTCGTTCACTCAGCCATCCAGATCTGTCATATATTTTTATCTACATTTGTTGTTGGAATAGTTAAGTTGCATGAGATAGGTAACTTCCTAGAGCTGTACAATACTCACACAACCAATAAATTTAATAAAGGAAAAAAACAAAAGTCTGAGAAGCAAAATGCCAGTACTGACAATATTAATAATATACATTCTTGACAGGTATTATGGGGTGAATACAAGTCTTGCTAGCTTCACTGTAGTCATTTGTGGAAGGATTTTACTCTGATTTATATATACAAGTAAAATAACTATAAAATCTAATAACTAGAAAATGATGCATTGTATATACTATATATGCAATATGTTATTACATATATGTACCCCGAAACAAGAACAGTAAAATTGATCAGTTGAAGG
The DNA here is from genome assembly GCA_035590195.1 of Aviceda cuculoides. Taxonomy (NCBI): domain Eukaryota; kingdom Metazoa; phylum Chordata; class Aves; order Accipitriformes; family Accipitridae; genus Aviceda; species Aviceda cuculoides. Next base: position 18,549,727 of record JAVJGG010000055.1, read on the forward strand.
TGCACTTCGAATAAATTAAGAATACTATATTAAACAATATTTTTTGCATTAGGATGATAAGAAATTGCAGTCTCATTTTACTTTTGTACTTTTAATCATCTTTCTTTAATTGTGTATTAATGAGTTTGTCCAGCGTAGCTGAAAAGGATAAGCAACACAGTTATAAGGAAAAAAAAGATATTAAAGAGAGATTTTCTCCTGCAAATAAAGAAGCATGTGTTCTAAATCTTACTACAGGGTACATATAATTTGAAAATTATACCGCTGAAAACTATGAATATGAAAACTGCGAACGCTTTTTTATTTGCTTGGGTTTAAAATGTGAGATTTATATTTTAAAACTTTAAAAACTTTTATCTTGCAATGAATTAGTGGTGCCCAGTTCTATCTCCTCAGTTTATGAAATTGAAAAAGATCTCCACTGAGGCCAGCTTCTTTGGATCTCGTCTGGACACTGATTTCTTTCTGTTTTTCTTCAATTTCAATCTATCATCTTCCTCCTTCCAGTACATTCTTCCTCCCATATTTTTTATATCCTCCCGTCATCCTCGCTCTTCAGCTGTCTCCTGGCTGGCCATAGGAATTCCCTTGATCCCTGCGGAATTTCTTTTCACTGGAAGCAAACCTTGTTAGAATACGTTTCTTACGCCCTTCTTCTTGAAGCACTTCTTCCTTGAAAAGAAAACACCCATTTTTCACCCCAGAACAGTCAGGGTGCTGAGGGGGGGTGGTGGCACCCACCACAGCACGGCAGGAGGTCCCAGCTCCTCCCAGTTGCCACTGGCCACGCCAGAGGTGGCACCTTCGGGGGGTCTGCTGGAGTCGGCCCCCCTGGGTAGACCTGGACCATCCATCGCGAACCCTGCGGCGTCACTGCTGGGGAAGCCTTCGGCGGTCAGGGACAAGGAACTGAATTCCTGCTCAGCCTATTGGATAAAGGTGTTTATGGGTTTACTATTGGATAAAGGTATTTATGGGTTTACTATTGGATAAAGGTATTTATGGGTTTAGTGTTCTCCTCCTATCCAGAAGATACACTCCAAGCCTCAGAGCTGTTGTTTTTCGGTTGCTAGAACTATGTAATTAACCCAGCATACTAACTCTACAGAGCAGCTGTGCTATTACAGGTAGTTATTATATTTCAATCAGAGTATATTATATCGAACATATGAAGAACTATGATTTTTTTTAATTGCATTTTTTCTAGAATGTTTCATTTGATAACAAATGTTAGGTCCAGCCAAAATGTAATGAAATTTCCTTTCACCTAGTTACTGATTAGCAGTTACTGGACATGCTTTATTGCTATTAATATTATGAAGGGTGGAAAGTGTTTTCTGCAGAAACAAGGGGATAAAATACCCTTACAACAATGGTAAAGACATCATATAATTCCATTAGGAATATTCAAAGTGCCATGGTACCATCTGGATATCTCTTTGTTGAAGCGTTATTTTTCACAATTAATATACCTTATCATACATTTATTCATTGGTGAAATGATAGTTGATGAACACAAGGCAAATAGAGTATGCTGGGTTTCTGCTTTATCTGAAATCAAACAGTTGCACTCCCTTAGAAGTTGCTTTTTAAAAGTTCTTGACTTTCTATAGAATTTGAAATTTAGAAAACACTGAGGACAGACATCTAAGAAAGGGGCTTGCCTTATTTGAATAAAGCATTTAGAATAACCATGAAAAATTAAAGAGTAAAGTTTAATAAGAGAAGGAAGGTAAAAAAAAAAATATCTCTGTATTTGAAGAGAAAATATCTTAGCAGTGGAGACTAGTTGTTAGATAAGTTTAAAGGATTTCCTTTCCAGTTAGAGGAATTGTGATGGCACAACAAGATATATGGTGTCATTTCTTTCAGAGCAAAGCTCAGAATGCAATAACGTTAACAATTTGTTCACTTTTTAACTGCATGATAATTAGTGGGAATTTAGTGAGCTGCACCAAAGTAAAATTCTCAAAAAATATTTTAAAAGCTAGCCAGTAATCTTTACTGCTGTGGATTACAGCGCCATATTTTATAGGTTATGTTTAAAGCCAATTTCTCTATCTGTTTTTGTATTTGCACAACATTATAACAGTGTTTCATAGAGAAGCTTTTAGCATGATCAGAAAAAGCCCTGAAATACTTCTATTTTATAATAGACCTGCAAGTTACGGCCTTGTAACAGTGCATTGAAAAAAGGTGGCTGCAAGCACATGAACAAATAGCAGGGTTTGCATGTCTTTCTCTTAGGAATTTGCTTCATACTCTGAGATCAGGTTAAGTCATTTATTACTGTACAGTTGCACGCAACCTTTTAAACCACAGTCACTCAAGATCCCGACACGCTTTGTACATTCTGTGTCCGCTGGGATGAAAAAAGCTGCAGCAACCCATTGCTACCACAGTTTGTCCCCTGTGTAACAAGAGTTTTCAGTGGTTCGGCTCATTTACAGACCTACGGGCTTTTTGCTCTTAAAAACTCAGAAATGTCACCAGTGGGTACAGCTAACACCTGGGACCTCTTTACTTCCACTGTGAGAATCAATGTGGTCCTCCGAAATGAGCGTTCAGCAAAACCTATAAACCTTCTGGAAATTAGTATCATAAATACTAAATTGGGCAAAAAGTGTAATTTTACTTAAAGATACTGGTACAAAAAGATAAATTATATTAAAAAGTGCTTGGTGAAGTACAGTGCACTTGACATGTTTTATTGTTTTAATATGTTTTTAATAGTACATTTTTACCATTTTTCTTCTTATTCACCGAGTTATTATTAGGCAACCACAATTAATAATTTAAAGGAGCCTATTCTGGCTTTTAGTACATTTATATGGCTCCCCTGACAGCAACGAGAGTTTAAAACATACTGTATATTCTGATACCTGGTTCCTAACATGAATCTTGTGTTGCTTTCTATAGGATTTTAGCTGGGAATCTTCCACATTAGTTTTACATTCGCGCTATGTATGTTTGGGGGTTTATAATACTTTTCCTCAGACAGAAACTACAGTCGGGAGAAGCTTAGCTACACCAGGTTTTTCCTCCCTGAAATTTTCCAACGTCGCTACCTCGGGTTCAATTCCCAGGACTGGCAGAGCCGGCGGCGCTACCCGGCGTCTGGGTAGCGTGTGGGCTGCCGACATCGTGGAACTTCCCACCACCCGAATTCATCTCTACAAGGGCACCAAAGGCAACGAGGGCTTTATCCACCCTGCCCTTGGGAGCTCTGCTTCCGTTTGGTTCACAACCCAAGGGGCTCAGGAAAGTTGCAGTTTTGTCGTTTAAAAGCAGAGCCCTTGGACATGAGCCGTTTCTCCGGTTTTAGTCTGACTTTCCTTACTGGGAAGTCCAGTTAGCTCACTTCTAATTACACATGGGATGTGGGTCAGCTTTGTGACAGGGAGGGCAACGGGGGAGTTTAGGCTTGGGTTCTTGTCTCAAGTTAAAATGACAGAACTGGCATTGCTTAAATCACCAACTAGGCTTTTTCCTATTCAACGACCCAATTCAGCCTCATTCTTTAATCTTTTCCAAATATATTTCTCTCACCTAACACAGAGCAAGGTAGCTGCAATGATGTACCTATCGTTTTGTGTGCAAGAGAGACGCGTACACGTTTCTTGCGGTCAAATGCGAAGGTCATACGGGACTCGGATCCTCAGGGAAATGATGCCTTGTGCTGCCACGATCCAGCATACACATACTGTTTGTGGATGTTTCATTCCTTGGAAACTACAAAATCAGGAGGTGACACTTCCATACCGCTTGCACCTACAGTATTCACAAAAATCTGTGGATTATTATAGTGTTTCAGGAAGCACGCCTTGTGAAGGTTTATCTTGTGGCTCCCTGAAGATTAAAGATCCTATTGCGGCTTTATATGAGTGAGTAGCGAAAACATGTTACACAACAGAAACATTTTATAATATCACCCTCTATGCGTTTGGACAATCTTCAGGCCACACTAGCAATTTTTATAGTAGCCCCAGATGTCAGATTTTTACATGGCTCGGAGATAACAGTCTTATTCTTTGATCCTTTTTTCTCTCTTTTCAGCAACATCTCACTAGTATGACTTCAAGAGTATACTTTAGGCCCAGACAACAAAAAAAAAAACCACCACAGGGTACTCTTGTATTTCTTCTGCCTTTTAACAGTATACATGGTAGAGTGGTGGCTAGATTGCAGATCCTGGGAAACAAAGGAAATGTGTGCAGGCTTGAAGCTTGCAAGTGAATTCAATATTGATAAAATGATAGTATTCATTCTGAACGTATGACCAGCTTCCCTCTTCTGTGAATTTACAGGTTTGAGAAATACCCTATACCCTCCATGGAACAGAATGATGACTTAATTGTTCTTGCAAATGACAGCTTTACTTGGCTGTGAGTTTATGAGGCAGTAAATTTGCCTCATAACTTGCAGCATTTACCCAGCACATCTCTATGATGCTGTGAGCTATTTATTACTAAGTGTGTGGAGGGACGTGAAATGATCATATAAGCACTCAGAGGAGACATACTATGATGAAAAATATATTCTTCCAGTAGCGTCCTTTTGGTCTCTCATTCTCTTCCCAGTTCCTTTCAAACGTAGGTCCATTGATATCAGTGGACTTACAGTGGTGTAAGTGGTCGGTTGGAGATGGCTAAATAGCGTGTATAACCCAGGAATGTTCAATTTAAAGTTAGTCTATAGGCTAGATACTTGTACTCATACATGCTGGTGATACTCAAAGAAAGAACAAATTAATCTGAATTACTGCGCTGAATTGGACTGAAGAGTCACCTAGCCAAACCGTAGATGTATGGGTAAGGCAGGATGTATATATATAAAAACAATATTTCCCTGAGTGCATCTGAGTTTCAGTGACGTGGCACTTGCTAAATGCAAGAACATTGGAGATCAAGTATTTCCGGAATCAGAAGTAGTGCCTTTTAATTTATTCATTTTGCCTTTAAATGCCTTCTGTCACACTTGTAATGCTGAAAATGCTCATCCATTGTACTGGTTGTTTTCATAATGATTGCAAATATGTAACATCATAAATAACATCAGTGCCAGTAATTTAATGGGCTGATTCCTAAATTCTGTGAAAATAAAGATCTGTTCAGTTCATTCATTCTATGCAATGCATTGTATGCATTGTATGCATAGTCATTCTCAGGGGTCCTAATGTATGCTAATGCTAAATAAAGTATGGAAATCCAAACTATGAAGTCTGTTTTCCCCTTGATATATACAAATAACTCCTCCTAACACTTGTGTGAGCTAAGCCTTATTTATTGCTAACTGGAAAATAAATAGTTCAGTAACAAGGAAGTCCTGATTTGTCAGTAAAGCAGTTTTGCAAGGGAATGAACAAAGCAGTTCAATTAAAATAAAACAATTTTCCTCTCTTAAATAAAATTATACCTTCATATTCCAGTGATACTTGTCCCTACAGCCCAGTTCTTGTTCACTGGTATAGATTCTGTAGATATATTCTTGGGACTATTATCAGATGTGAATATTAATGATGCTCTGCACGGAGATAACAGGGAGCAAGGCCAGTTTTACCCTTGGGAATACGGATTCGTATTGGGCCAGAAGGAGACATATTGTCATCTCAGTATTCCCACCCCTAATCTGGACTGTTTAAATTGTGAACTTGCAAAGGGCCCTGGAGACACCCCAGCAGTGTTTCTACGGGATCTGGCTTACAGGCTGGGCTATAGTGGGTGCTGCTGTGGCATCGGCTTCTAATCTTATGCTCTGCACATAGGAAGAAGCGCCGTTTTCATCACTGAAACAGGCTGGATGTAGGAAATTCAGAAACCTGCTTCACACCACATTTATGCTTCCTTTTCTGGAGCTCCCATCTTTTAAGTTGTGTCTCTAGGAATTTAAAACAAGTTAGACAGTCAGGTCTCCTTAAAAATGTTGCATTGCCTATTAAAGCATAATATTCAGGGAGGTCAAGCAGGCTACAGCTGTGGCAGGGGACAGTAAAGTTCTTCTTTGCTGTAAGATCCTCTGTGAGTGGATCATTTTTATTTTTACTTTTCTTTAATCTGCCCACCCAGTTCTAATGCAGATGACACATTCTTTTTACCATGGTACTTAGCTGAAGCCAGAACTAGTTGACAGTACCATGTACTTCTGAAAAATCTGTGTCTGCATCAGAACATTTGCTTTCTTACCTGTCGTAGCTCCTGCATTTACTTCCTAGTTTTAGAGCAAAACTATAAGCCAAGAGACCAGCCAGAACAGGCACATTTAGGGTCATTAGACCTTCTATGAACAGAGTCAGGGAGCAGCAGGAACGAGGTTTCCAAAGGCTAGAAGCTGGTTGATGGCCCTGACCAACCTCCCCATGGTCCAGCTCAGCCTTGCCCAACCCTGCTACTGTAGCGCTGGTGTCCAGAGGTGGGCAGACCTTAGGTCAATGCTGTAGCCTTGTTTCTAGCCCAGTCTCTGGCCCTGTCTCCCGCTGCTGCTGTCTGGAGAGAGCCTGGCTGGACCCTGGCCCTCCTTCACCCCTTGCCATGCTGGGGATGGACCCTGCTGCCAGCACCCAGCTCCGCCTGCCCCGCACAACTTCTGCGGATCTCCACCCCGTCGGCAAGGTGTCCTGAAGTGGGCACCACAGTTTCTTAAAAGTGCCCTGTGTGCTGGCTAAATGCCAAGTTAAAGAGGAGGGCAAGAAGGGGATGGCGGTTGGGGGTGGCGGTGATGGTTGTCCACCATGCTTTTTTCTGGCACTACAAACACCAAGATTTGCTCGAACCTTGTGTTGTTGCTCTTTTATCACCGTGTTAGTGGTGAGTCACCCATGCTTGATCAGGTGCAAGTGCTGGGAGATTGCTGGGCTCACCTGCTTGCAGGTATATGGTTTGGTAACTCAGTATTTTCTACGTCTTGGAGAATAGTGCACACTGGTAGGTTTAGACTTAGGCCATTCAGAATAAGACGTGTATGTACATAGCTCAGGTTAAATCTGACTTTCTTTCCAAGAAGCAGGTGATTTCTTCACAGTCAGGATTATGGCAATCGACAAACATTGACTGATACTGAGAAGCCAAAGAAAAATTTCTGGATAGCCAGAGACTGTCACAGCATGATTTGAAAAACTCTTTATAGAGGGATGCATCCCGATATTTTAATTATCCTTTCTAGTAATGTAATCAAAAGCTAATTATGAATCATAGTTATTTGCAATGACATACTGTGGAAAAGAATTGAGGAGGAAAAATGAGGACAAAACATATCATAGTCTAATCTGTTACATCTCTGATTGAGCTGTCGTTTTGATTGATGTAGACTAGTGACTGACAGTTTTTCCTTTCAGTCCTGTCATTTTCATTCTATCGTTCCTTTTCTACTTCATCTAATAAAGGGTTATTCCTAAATTTAGGGAAAAATATGGACAAATTTGGACTGAATCACTCTGAATGGCTGCCTTTACAGCCTGCGCTTCAACTGTAGTCACAAACATGTCCCAAATGCTATTACTATTTTGTATAGCTTCAACATCTTTTCCCCAGGAATTAAGTGCAATGTAGCAGGAAAATCTTCATTCTGTATGTCATGACCTCTTCTCTGTAGACCTGGCCTACTCGAGAGCTTTAGCCAGCAGTCACCAGGCTTAGTGTGTTAAATCTACAACCTGTACAAATGTACATGTTTCGATTATTGGTGTTTGCATCCCTGTTGGGGAGCAGGTTCTGTTCAAGATTTAGCATGCAGTGTGTAAAGTATAACAACATCTTACTCAGTGAGGCTTACTGTCCTTGTGAATTTTTTGTTTGCGTTGTTAGTTGCAAAAGAGAAAACAGCAGCCCGTTATAGGTGTGTCTGGACACAGTTAAAACTTTTAGATTAACCCTCTATACTTTCACCTGTTTTAGAAACAGCTAATAGATTTTTTTGGTTTTCCAGTTCTTCAGTTAACGAATTCCCAGATTTCACTTTCAAACTTTATTTTTATTCCTTGTTAAAATCCATGCTAGCTAGTAGTCACAGAAGGGTTAAATCAAATAGACCATGATAAAATATATCTCAGAGACATAAATACTAGTACAGAACACTCTTTCCTCTTCGACAAGCATGAAAAGGAGCTAAGGTATAAGAATTTTACAAAGTGAATTATATACTGTTTCATAATGAAGTCTGGCCAGCTAATTATCCATTAGTCCATCTGTGCATTCCAGGAGAAAAATAAAATTAAGTTTGGGTAATGCACACAACTGGAAACACGAGTAGTTATTTTCTATGCATTATTTTTCTACTATGACAGAATTGTGGTCAGAACTTGCAAACGGTAAGTCCAAATGGATTCTAGCTTCCAGCTACACCATGAAACCCCTTATTTTCCCCCACAGAATTACAAGTGTTTTCTAATACGATGCAAAGTTTGAAATGCATTCCAGACCTTTTGCAGTAGAGATGATATTCTGCTTTCTAGTGAAATTTTAAAGGAGTACTTTTGTTCCAAGGATCTTGAAATATTTTTTTTTTCTAATATTAAATAGGCTTTGAGGCACTCTTCAGATTCAGGTATAAAAATATTGTGATTGATGACAGTGATATATTTATGACAGTGAGATCCCATCCTTTACCTCAAAGCACAGAATGGATGCTGAACAAAAAAAATAATTTCTCAGGTGCCCCTTTAAGCATGGAGATGATGATGACGTGTCCTGTATTCAAGTTCCTAAAAAGCAACAGAGAAAAAGATGTCTTCTAATATTTCTACTACTTTTCAATGTACTTGGTCCAAGACATTACTCTGTTACTGGGACTCAGGTTGGATTTGTAGACCGTTTACAGAAAAATTCATGTGTAAAGATTAGAAGGTTACATTGCCGAATTCTCAGTCAACAGCCCTTTCCAGAAATACTGATCATCTTCTTTTTATACATTTAAAAAAGCAACAATTATAACAGAGGATCATGTTTTTAAAAAGTGGTATTGGTTAAGCTTTCCCAGGCCTAATATGAGCAGCCGAAAATCCTTAAATAAATATGTACTCTATTTAGATATTATAAGCCTCCAATCTGTCTTCTTAGAGAGAGACAAATTCTTTTTGGAAATGTATGAAATTTACTCTATTCAGAGATAATCTCTTTTATGTTGCACAGATTTTGAGTATTTCACTTCCTCTGCTGTTTTTCGAATAAGGTGTTCTGGTACAAAATATTTGCATAATCTAGGTGATTTATTTTACAGATTTTTTGTGTGTGTTTTCTTCCGAAGCTAGGATATAAAAACAATCACTTGAATTAGTGACATTTATAAGTAGCATGGCATTATATCTTTCTTCCTGCATTACAGAAATAGAAAACCCATATAATATAACCCATATAGAAATTTAAACTCATATAGAAAACCCATAGAAATAGCTAGATGCCTGGTGCCTGCAGCCACTTCCACAAACGTTTTGTTTCATACGTTGGCATCCTTTCATTAGATGATGAAAACTTTGATTTCCTAGCACTTAGGTTTTGAAGTTGACTTTTACAATGCAAACATCAAGGTCATGGTACTTCAGGCATTTTTGGACACTTCTTCAGTCAAGTATGGATTTTATACTTCACTGAACTATCTTGGTGATTATTGACTTCCTTTCTACCGGTTTCAATGACAGGCAGTTGGTATCGTATTTCTCTAATTCTTCCATCATTAAAGAAACATACACACTCAGGGAAACCTCCTTGCTCCAGGGAGGTATAAGTACATATAAGCACAACTTTGTCACTACCGGCCTACGTAGAAAAGTAAGACGATGATTAGAAGTACACAGCTCTACCGGTTGCAATTGCTCCTTTGAAATTTTTGTAAGAGTGCCATAGGACATTTCTTTGCCTTAGGGTAAAATCTATTCCTAAAGAAAAAAAACCCCAAACTCTGTTCCTTTATAAGGATACGTACACGCGTGTCTAGCGCATGAGTATTAAGTAGGCTCGTGCATGTGCGTATGAGCGTATGTATGTGTATGCATGCACCTGACTAACTCTGTACCTTCCTGGGGCAAGTTAATTAATTTTTAAATAATCGTGTTATCAGATTCTTGCTCAGACCCAAAGAAGTTTGCCTTACATCCGTGAGGCTATGACTAGTGCGGTAGAGCAGTTTGCCCCCGCCAAGCCTAGCGGTTAGCTCGGTGAGCTGAACCTTCAGCACCCAGCGCGGAGGGCAAACAACTGGGGCGCTTTATCTCTCTGCTTCTGAAGTGTGGAAAAACGTGGCTGCTGCCATTTTTTTTTAGCGCGTGTTGATTCGTACGGGACCACGTGTGCAACAGCCTCGCTGTTGTGTAACGATCTGCCCACACCGTAACGCGTACCTTCCCATCTCGCCTGCCTTCCTCATCAGCCTTGCAATTAAAGCCTGGGCTGATCCTTTCTGGCAGCTCACCATCTGCAAAAGAGGAAGCACTGGCTTTGCTGTGATTTCACACTTCTCTTGATTAAGCTCGCTTATGTCTGAGAGCCTTTAGGAGAGCCACGTAACACATGGTGGCTGCGGCCACGCTTTCCTTGGGGACAAACCGGCAGAAAGGCGACGGTGGTGGAGTGCAATCTGGAATACCCACCAGTGCTGTCCGAATCTGTTAGTTTCTCTGCTACTTCAAAAGCTGCCTGTTGTAAAACGAATGGTCTAATTTCTACGCGGACAGCTCTACCTTCCTAGAGGGAATCGCACATATTGTTTTACGACCTTGCGTCCTACTTCTCCGTGGGTAAGCGCAACTGAAAGGATGAGGCTGGCTCAAGCTCCGTGAGCAGGAGTATCCTTTTTAAATGACAGTGACTAGAAAATAAAATTCCCTCTTATTGCTGGTGTTTCTGTGTATCACTTTCTACTTCTCGGGCTGCAAGACCACAGCAAGGAGTTTATAAAGTATTACTGTCAACAATCTGTCACTGTTACTTCTTAAGACTGGCAGCACTGAGAACAAGCCCCCAGTGAAGGTTTTTTCAGATGTTTCCACAGTCAAATCACGCTTTTCGAAAGGATGGTAAGGAGCTATTATGGCCATTCAGCTTGCCCTGTTCCTTAGTAAGAACCTCACTAGGTAACTGTCAAATCCCCTTTCCATCTCACATCGACTATCTAAGTGATAGCTCTGCCTGTAGAGAGCTATTGTTTTTTCAGTTAAGGACACTGTGAAGTGAAATGAGTACTGCCTCATTGTAGAAATTGTACTATTTATTCCCAACATAAAAAAAAAAATACACTGCATTTCTTGTTTAATTTTTGTCTGGCTTTCTAATACATACATAGTCCTCTTCTTATAATATGGAAACTAAAAAACTTTTGATTTACTGCTCTGACAATAAATATCCCTCAGCTGGACATGATTATGACAACTGCTTCTCTTCCCATCTTATTTTAACATTTTCTCCTTCTACTGTGAATCTCCTTGGCTTAGTTTTCCTCACTCATCATCGTGACCTTTTCCTAAGGGAGCAGGAGGGTTTCTTTTTAACATCACAGTTTATATAGTGAGTTTTGCAAATGTAATGCACTGCAGCAACTCATTAGTCCATTTTGGTCTTTTGGGAAGATACTGGCTACCTACAGTCTTTGCCTGTAACTCTACCTCAGCCCATCAGACCGCACATCAATTTGATGAAGACTGGGTGCAGAAACAGTATTTTCCATATCAAGAATGTGGGGGTTTTTGACCGCATGGAATGCCTGAAGTTGCGGGTGAGAAACTCATAGAGCTTTAATCTCTGATTTGCTTTCGAAGCGTATTCTCAAGAAATTTTTAAGTCTCAAGTTATTTCCAAAGTTGCCAATGCATTACCGTCTTCTGGCAGCTTGCCATCTTCTTACCTTAATTCTTGATATTACCTGAAACTGTGGCTTTCCCTGTGTATGCAATTCCTTTTATGACACTAGCACTTATTTAATATTTAATGCTTCTAAAATTACTGGCTCTACTCTGAAGGCTGCTGGGGATTACACCCTTAAAATGTTAGTACAGCGAGTTTCCCATTTGTGTTTGATTTTTTTTTTTTTGGAGGGGGGGATCAAAGGGAAGAAAATTACTGGAGCTCCACAGAAAATGGTTCAGAAAAACATTTGGAAATAGCACTGTGATCTTGGGACTAGATTTGGTATTACTGATCGGTAGTTTTCATCTTGACACCATTTTAAAAAAGCATAATAATGTGAAACATTTTAATTAGATCAAATTGAAATATAATTTGATGAGTGTATATGAATATGGTAAATAGATGTGATCAGGATTCTGTAGTGATTCATTATTGAGTTATGTCATGTAAAATAAGCATAATAACTCACAGTGAACAAGTATTTCCATAATACTTGCATATTTTTCTAGGTTGTACTCAAGCCAATGTTGTCTTCTTGAATCCCAGTAAATTCTGTATAAAGGTATATGAGCGTAGTTCTGCATATTGGTGGAGAGTAAGATGTTCATCATCATAACAAAAATACATACTCATCATGTGGCCACTTGGAGATAGACTGACATTTGCAATATGTCTCAAATGCTTAACTTATTGGAGCTATTCTTTTTAAAAAAAACCCAAAATTCTGAGTGTTTACTGATAATAATATCTATGCGCCCATAAGACTGTGATTGTAATTTGTGAGAGTCTCTTCTTATGTTAAAGATGCCTTTATTGAATTGAATCAGAGGCTGCCTAAGAAAGGTCGTCACTTTTAACTTCAGCAGTCACTAACTGTGCCAGGACAATGAAAAGTTCCAGGAGTACAGGGATAACTTTCATCAAGACCTTAGTATATAAAAATACAAAAGGAGACCGATTGCTTCGTGCTATCATACCTGTAAATAGCCTGTCGGATCAACCACTTTGGAAACATGTTTTGCATTAGCGCCTTCATTATTTCTTGAAAAAAGGAAGAAGCATCAGAAGCCCTACTAATGCCAAAAGCGAGACTCAAGTTTTGAGTCATTAGTCCATGCTCTAAGCATGGGAGAATCTATGCCAGGAAAAACAGACAGCACAAACAGTAGAAAAAGACTTTGACATACAGCCCCCAACAAGGTGTTAGTTTTAGGTGGAAAAGAAAGGATAATTCCACAACAAGGCAATACCTAGTCATGTGAGTTTTTCATTACGTGAGAGTTTCTATTACTTAATAGGATTATTTGTGTGAAGGAAAGTTCCAGGAGCAGATCTGGATTTTTTTTGTTTTGCTTTTTTTAAAAGGGTTGTTCCAGGTGGCATAATAAACATAATTTATAAATCTTCTGCAGGTTTAAAAACTGCTGTGCACAGGATAGAAGCAGACTTCTTTTTTGAGCAACAATTCTGTAGAGGTTTTTTATTTTAGTTGCATAATATAAACTTACTGAGATAATATAACTATGCTTTATTTCTCAGCTGTAATGAAGGAAGAGGATTTAGAAATCAGTTCTGGTATTTCTTTAATATTTTCCAGAGCCACTACATCTTTCTTGTAATGTAATCACTGCCTAGTTTTCTCCTGACTAGATTTGCTTTACCCTTGCTTTGGACACCCTTTGCCATAGAAAACTTCAGTCTTTAAGGGATAACAGCTACACTATGAGTTCAATGGCCTTTCTGTTTAAGGTGGGACCTTGCCACTTGCTTAGGATAAAGAATTCTTTGCCGTGTCCATACAGAGATATCGACCACACTGGTGGTCCTTAGCCTGGGTAAAATTTCTGTTATAGTTTTTATGAGATAGTTTCAGCACATTTAAAGCCTGTTGGGTAGACTGTGTCTGTACTGTAACTGAATTACTGAAGACTCAAACTCTGACAGCTTCTGCCTTCATGGAAAGATGGGAAAGAGGGTAAGATGTTGCTAGACTAGTTTCTCCTTGACTTCTTAAGTCTTATGTTGGCTCCAGCTCTTAAACAGTTTTTTTTAGCAATGAGCATTGATTGTATGTTTCATTAGATGCATGCAAGTAGGTGAGAAAACAACTGATTTTCATAATTGCTGCACTCATAGGAGCAGTGGTTGCAGCTGGGATGGAGCTGCTGGTCAGGCTGAGTGCAGACATGATGGTCATCAAAAAATGATTAGCTGGGAAACTAAATATAAAGGACACCTAAAGCCTACACCTACACCAAAAGTAGGAGGAAGGTTAAAAGTCCAGGCACAGAGGAAAGAACAAGGGCAAGAGACAGAAGCAGCAATTAAAGACAAGATATTAGGCCAGAGCAAGGACCAAAAGAAACCTAAACTGAGGACAGAAACTTAGACAGCAGGAGGGAATTGGACACAGCTAGGTAAAAAAATAGAGCAGGAGGATTTCTCATAATGCTGGCTCAAGAGGAACAAGCAGAAACTGGAAACACCCAAACAGTATCGTGGGCTACGGTGAGATTAACCTGTGCTTAGTAAATAGCTGTCTGGTCCTGGGGTAGTAGTATCTCTTCCTACATATCTTGCCTCCTCTACATCATCAGAACTGTAACAGCACAGCTTACAAATCAGAAGGTTCCTCCTGAGTTCAAGTGTGTGATCTGTAAATACTATTCTCTCATTTTTCAGGTACATTGTGAAAATAATATAATTAATATTTATGAAGTAATCAAATGCTGTACTGAAGACCACCATAGAAAAAATTGTGGGAAAAGTAATGTCAGTTTTCAGAGCTGGCTTTGAGTAGCATGTGGTAAATAAAGCACTTCAAACAACAAGGATAACACAAAATATTGACTAGCTGCTCAGTAAGTGAGCCACATCCATATTGTGCCCTGAGGCAGGCATTCTGTTGGAAAAACAGTATGTGCTCATGTAATTAAAAAGTACAGCATCATATGCCCAAACAATGGGTTTAGATAAAACTGGCACTACAGACTTCAATCTGGTATTGCATAACTTTGGAGTTCTTGACTTTACAGCTGTAAAAATGGCTATTTATAACAGTGCATGTTGCACACAGTAACGCACCTGAATGCCTGGCATGGTTGCACTTCCTTACGGCTTCTCCTTAAAGAAGGAGTGCATGAGCTATTGTATTAGTTTCAAAAGTCTGTGAGGCTGAAATAAATTGTCATATTTCTTCTCTATATAATAGGGAACATCTCATGTTTTCTTCTCCATCTTTTGAGTGGGTCAGCAAGATTTAGCTGATTAGCAACCCTTTGAGTTATCTACTTGTTTTTCTATTAAATAGTCTGCAAGTATGGTAATAAAATACCTTGTAAAATTAAATATTAATTCACATTTTTATATATACTCAAACTATCCTATTTAAATTAAAAAAAATAATGAAAGCCTGGGCTGGAAAACGTGGGTGGTTATATTGTGTACTATTTTGCTTTGTGCTAATGAGATTCCTGGGAAATTATTTTCCTGACATTTTAATGTAAAGATCACATGACCTCTAGCATTAATTATTTCCATGAGCTAGTTAGCAAATGAGTCCTTCAGGGCCCGTGACATCTAAAAGTAAATTAATGCTCTCAGTTTTATATGATTGTTGGATAATATTTTAGCTAGGCCATGAGTTGTGGAAGAGCTGGTCTTCTCTAGTTTTTACAGGGAAAGGTTTTAAAACACCTCTGCAACTCTATTGGCCTTGTAAGCAACTTGATATTAAACATAAGGACCGTTGCTTGATAGAAAGACTTTAATGTTTCCTTACTGAAATTCAATAAAGCAACACAGCACAGTAAAAGGTTAGCACTGCAAAGCTTGCAGTATGTGTTGATTTCTTTTTGCAATTTTCAGAAAGCATAAAAGCAGAAGAATTGAGATAATACAGTGGAAAAAATGTGAGTAAATTGGAAAAGCATTATTTTGCATATGATTTTTTCTATATCTGACAGTAAAAGAAAAATTGTCACTTTTATAGTCTGTTTGATAAAACAACAATTTACTGATATGAATTGTAGGAGAAGGAGCAAAAAAAAAAAGCCATAGTTGTAAAAAATTGCAACAAATGCTGAAAGTTGCATTAAATGCTGTAAAGAAATACATTCCTTGGAATGTCTGGATGATCATATGCTACTTGTGACCCCTATCAAAATTCCCTGGATGGACTATCCCCAGAGTCTGGGGCATCCGGGGAATTAATTTTTCAGCCTAACCAATAATTTATGGGCATTTTTAGCTCATCTTGTGTGAAGA
The DNA here is from genome assembly GCA_035590195.1 of Aviceda cuculoides. Classification (NCBI taxonomy): domain Eukaryota; kingdom Metazoa; phylum Chordata; class Aves; order Accipitriformes; family Accipitridae; genus Aviceda; species Aviceda cuculoides. The sequence continues at coordinate 18,565,821 of JAVJGG010000055.1, forward strand.
ATCTTATGCCATTGTTCAAATGGATGTAAAAGACCCTCTAGAGCACCCTTTGAAAACAGGCAGGTGAGTGTCATCTGTTCAATTGTGAATGCTTATATTATTTTTGTAGAGCCCTACTTAACTCTTACTGGGCTGGGTTTAGCTTCAATACACTTTGTAGCATTTTTAGTCAGCAGCTGCAAAACTTCACTAAATTTCTGACTTCAAGGAACAGTTAGAGAAAATGATAGCTCAGTGGGTCAGAGACAGGAGAATATAGACCACCTGGATTCTAGTTTGCTGATTCAATTCTCACCCAGCTTGATTGCATTTGAAAGATATTACTGTCTGTGGACTCTGACTTGTGTACAGCAACTTAGTATACTCAAGCCTGTGTAAGGAGTTTTCATGCTACACAAAAGAATGCTGTATTTGGAATTAATTGGAAGTTTTGGCAGGCTGGCCAATATTGTGAAGAAAATGAGCTATTCCTTAAACCTAGAAATTAGAGAAAGCCCAGTTGTCACCTAATGGCAGATTGCTGGTAGGGCAAGAAGGATAAAGAATGAGATTATTATTTTACTACCTTGAGTATATTTGTATTATGGTAAAAAAAATCTATTAGCTTTCGTTCTCATATTACCATGCTTCCAGGTGGGATCCAGTCTATCTTCTCCCTCCAAACGCCATTAACTCTGACTGTCTGTGCCATGCCGAAGCTCTCCTAGGAAAGGACTCAGTTTCCATCCTTCCAAGTTATTCTCCCAGGTTTCTTTCCCTATCTGATATCACCACACAAGAAATGATAAGAGTGTCTGACAGCTCCATTTGTACCTACTGGTCAGAACAATGTCTTCTGAAGGGTGACCTTGACTTTTCCCTTCAAATAGGATCTCTAAGGAGTCTCCTAACAGGTAATAGTAAGGATGCGTGACTATTTTAGCTTCAAGACAGCTGCATGATATTCCAGGTTGGTCTGCACATCAGTGCAGAGACAACCCTTGCCGATGCACTTTGGCAATCATTGTTGGGCAGGTTGGACAGTTTTTGACTGCCGCAGCTGGGCAGGCCAGGGGATAGTGCAACAGAACTGCTGTAAGCTGCCCGGACACAGGAACAGGCAGAATGCACCACTTGATCAGCTACAGTAATGCCACAAATACTGTGATAGTTTATCACAGTAACTGCAGATATTGGCTCGATTGAGAGAGATTTTAGCAGCCATTGAAATTACTGTATGAACGCTACGCCACATTCCCTTTCCTTTTCTATTATCCTATTTCCCTCTCCCACCTCTTTTGCTGATCCTGCATTTGCTGTCCATCTCCTTGAATATCCTTGTCGCTGAGAGAATGCTCTACAACTCAAAAGATGAAGCCTTGTATAAATACAGGTATACCCTGTTATGTTACCTTACTTCTCCATAAGCCCATTGGTACACTGTTTGACTGGAAGAACAAAATAGGAATAATTCCAAGGCTATCCTTAATGCAGGATAGTATGGGCAATGACCACTGCTTATGCTGGAGAAGAAAGGGGATGCTTTTCACTGCTCTTTCATCAGTACTGGGCTCTGTGCATGGGTCTGTGTATCGGTTTGCACTGGGAAGTTAAATGCTTTAAAGCACATTTGTCCGCAGGAAAGAAAGTTCACTATTTATGTAACACTGCCTATAGTCACAGTCTGAAAAGTACTCTCCGAGATGGTGACAGTGGCTCACAAGTAATGCTAAGCCCACTGGAGCATAGACATTATATGCTGTCCTAAGTCTTAGTGGTTAGAAAAAGTGCACCTAGCCTCCACTTTTGATCTATGTTAGTGATACTTTCTCCATGTTAATAGACTGACTAATTTCTTCATTAGGCAATTATTCATAAATAATTACAGGTCACTTCTTGTAAAGTCTATACCTTTGCATGAAGTACATTAATCAAGCATCATTTTTGCTCTGAGACACAGGGGAACAGATGGCTGCAGCAACAGTAGGAATGACTGTCTCTTGCCTCAGCAGCCTGAATGTCTATTCAGTCAAGAAAAATAATTTATTATGCCCCTGATTTATTTGAACTTTGGCTATTTTGTCTCCAAAATGCACACAAATATTAAAGTTTTAAATCCAGATTTTACATTTGTTCATTTGAAAGGGATTATTTCCATAAGGAAACAAATTATAATTTCTACACCGAACTTATAAAGCTGGACTGATAAATATTTTCTCCTTTTGTCTGTTTGCAAAAAAAGATACTATAGAGTGCAAAAGGAGTCTCCCTAAGAAGTGACTTGCAAATATTCAAATTTTTTATCTCACTCTGGGTTCAAGGCTTAACTCTGATGTTATTTGTGTGGGTTTATGTCCTCATGACCTTATTAAGTTCAGTGGATTTAGCTGGACTTTAGAATGCTGCTTTTTAGCCATATCTAATATAGCATGGGGACCTGCTCCTGATCAAGCCAACCATTTCGGTTTATGGTTGAGTTAGGATTCCACAGTTACCATCCGAAGGGGGAGATGGAAGGCACCCTGGAAAAACATTGGGTTTGCAATGAGATCGAGAGCAGCTCGGTCTCTTCAATGCGTCTTCTGGGGCAGTTCTCATCTGAGAAAACAAAGTCCTTATAACAACAGTTTCCTCCACTCCCTGGCCAGGCTTTGCTACCGGGGATATAAAAGGCTGTAGTTGCTGTCCTTTAATCTTGGAGTATTAAAAACACAAGCCTGCGTTTTGTTGGTCCTTGTTCTGAAGCAGATGCCAGCTTCACAGCCAGCCTTCCTTAGCATCAGGGGGTTCACAAACCGATCCTTCCTTTTTTTTTTTTTTCCCCCTTAGAATTATACTCCTTTTTAAAAACAAACAAACAAAAAATCTTCAAAGGACTGTACACAGATCAGCTTGTAAAGAATACATAGTACTTAGTGGTGTCTGACATTTCTGTAGAAGAAAGGCGCATTCTTCACTGAGTTCTCTACAGCAAATAAAACTGCGCATAGTCGGAGGTAGTTGAACAAGGAATGTCAGCATTTTATGCTTTTTTTCACAGGTGTAAATAACGATATTTATTGTGGAGAGCAGGCCTGCCAGCGTCAAACATCCACACAGTTCATCAGAAAAGATCCATTTCATTATAACGCGTTGATTCATAAGGTAAGGACAATCCGTAAAGAAGAAGAGACGATTTCACTCTGACTCCATGCTGGCTGTGCTTATCCTAACATGACACTCCTTAATCCCAGACAGCTTCGATATAAAATGCCAAGGCAGCACTAGCTGGGGTCTGCAAGAGCGTAGGAGGTTGTGTCAGCTCACTAAGGGAAGGCAGCCTCTCTGCTCCTCCTGGAAGAGTGATCTTTTCATCAGGCACATTGAAGCTTAGAAATTCTAAGTTGCCGTATAAACAATGGTTATGATTCCCAACCCAGCTGGTGCTGTCAGGCAAAAAAAACCTGCAGTCATTTGAATGCAGTAGGATAAACACACTAGAAGGCAAATTTGTTCAGCTACCGTTCCAGCTTGTTACCCATCTTTGGCAGATATAAGTGCTTAATTACAGTAGTGATGTCCATAAGTATCACAGAAGATGGTTTATCAGGTGTTTATAATACCAACAAACGTTATCAGACTGAAGTATAATAAGCAACATCTCAGCCCGCAAAAATTATGCGCATAATATTGTAAAACGTAGTCAGAAAAAGAATATTTTCCATAGAATTTGCCATTTAGAGAAGTGGCAGGATTCATTCCGGTGCTTGGATTACGGCAAATTTATGATGGGACTCATGCAAGACTCTGGTGGGACCTGTGTGGTTTCTGCTCTGCTTTCCTTCTGGCAATTTCTTCAAAGGGCAGAAGCCAAGAGTTCGTAAGCCTATAACCCTTTTTTTTCAGAGAATTCAGAAGAAAATCGAATTGTAAGTAAACCAAGTTCAGAAATTTCTAGGTGTTCCATAAAATGGAATTTTCTGCTCAGCTCAATTTATTATGACATTTAATTAGAGATTATTGATTATTACATTATTATTTAAAGCTAAGGAACAGGGCTATTTGAGCAGTGGCCTGCAAAGCTTGCAGAGCACTGCTAAGCAGCTTGCTTACGGACACTGCTATGGAGATATGACATGGCAGAAACCTCTCTTCCATTTCTGCATTGAGTTACCCATTTTCAACAATTTTTCTGTCCACATCCTCCAAAGAACTGCTGAAGGGCTTTCACAAAGAAAATAGACGTGTACTTTATAAATATAGGTAAGCCAGTTCTCCAGTCCCTCCTCTTCTAATATTTGAACACACTTGCCACTTGTTAAGAAGTTAGAAGGAGGCAATTTATTACTATTGACTTTGGCCGTCCAGGAACAGTGCCCCTTCTGTCTTATTTTTATCCCTCCCTCCCCAATTCCCTGTGCCAAATTTTTGGTTGCAAGTCTTTGTAGCAGGGATCGCAGTCTCCCTCTTGCCATCGCCTAGCAGGAAGGGGCTTTGCAGTTGACATCCAAGTGCTACAGCATTAATACTTTGATTACGAAATAGTTTGGTATTCCTTTCAGACGCTGGTTTCCTTGAAGGGTTAAGCAGTGTGGCAGCTGAACATTTGTTGAGATAGTCCCTTTGAAAACATGATTACTGAGCATAGCATTTTCACTAGAAGTGCGTGTGAATAATGCGCATTAATGAGGAGTTGTAGTACTTGTGCTTATGTGCTCTTTATTCAGCTAATTCATGTTACCTCACTGTGAACACAATAAACCATGGCACAAGTCGTGCAGTATGAATAATCCATGGTTAACGAGTAAGTAAAAGACAATGTGCAATACCACACTTCAACACACATCAGTATATAAGCGTGACTCTTTTGACATTTAATGGAAAGATAATCACATGTATCCTTGATTACCACCAACTTACGAATTACTTTCAACAGCCTGAATGTTCTCTGTCAAAAATAACCCCCAAACAAAACTTTAAAAACTGGGAATAAGTAGTAGAATTGAATTTCTATGTTGATATGTTGGCATGTTGCTAAAATCCAGCTAACAAAAACATGGATACACACATATATAATGTGTGTGCATACAATTAAAACATCTAAAAATCTACATATTTAGGAGATTTTTTGGAAGTGAAGCAGCAGACAGTTTTTCCAATTAAATATTCTTCTGCAGTATAAAAATGCTAGCTGCTGATGTGCTTGTATATATTAAATTTTTAAGTAATGTAAACTTGTGCAGTCAGGAGCTCTGTGTAGATTTTGAAGAATTTTGACTGAGTAAATATACAGAAATTTAACCTGTGACACTGAAAAGTAGGCAACACTGAAGGGCACTGGCTACCTAATTCACATAGAGTTGGGTGAGGTAATTAATGCTTCTGAAAAATCCACTAGCTGCCTATTTGCAATTGCAGATAATTTAAAATTCAGGACATCCTGAGGATGTTGTGTTTTTAATGAACTAATTTTCGAAAGCTAATTATACCTGAAAAATCTTAGCCTGTGACAAAAAAGGATTTAAGTGAACTTCCCTTTGACAACGTTTTACATACAGCTTGGGTATTACTCATTAGAGCAGAAGCTAATAAAGAGGAAATATTACTGTATCCATCCTGGACTAGATTTTGGTACATGTCTGAAAACACAAATTCCAGTGTAAGTGCATTTGTTGTTGTTCTCTGGGCAGACAGATAGCCCTAAATCAGTGCAGCACTTTAATTCTCACTTATATGCTATTTTCAGAATTATAGGTAGCGCTTCGCAGGCTTTGTGGATATGCTATGTGTAGGGGTGAAGTCATACATACTGGGTATGCCTTGTTAATTATGAAATCAGACTTCAATAAAATTCTCCTGTCCTGTAAGTGGTACTAATTATTAAAATAGTGTTTGCTTTGAAAATGTATCTTAAAGTAGGGTATGGTTTATCTCACCTGGGAGAGGCAGGTCATTTTAAGCATTGCCAAATGCCAACAATAATTGTATCATTTAGACCTTAAGCATAGGTATGAATACAGCTTAAGTGGTATGACTGTTAAGAACAAAGGAGGGCTTTTTTCACACCATTTGGATGAAAGTGGGGATTGTGGCTGGGGAAAAAAAACAGTCATATGGCATAGTTTATAGTGCTGTATTACTCCTATTTCCAGAAGAATAATCCTCTTGAAAGATGGCTCTTTACCAGGAGTATAGATATCCTGCAAATTATGATTCCCTTATTGTTGACAGAGATTTCCTTTCAATGCACTTTGCCAATTGAAGAGCAGAGGAGCACTCCAGGTAGAGAGCCCACGTGTTATCTAAATACAGGGAGAGAGAGTTTTGGCTTTTTTCTGATGATTTTCTGTGCATTCAGGATAGTTCTTTGTTATTTGAATTTTTTTTGGGGGGGAAAAGACATTTACACAAAATAATCCAAAGTAGAACAAAACAATTATGTGGCAATGTTAATCTCATCTAATATTCATATTAATGACCTATTTTTAGACAAAACACTTATTATTATTGTACCTCTGCTATAAAGCCTTCTTTTATGATTATGTGAATGGATCTTTCAAAACAAGCTGAAACTGCCTGCATTTGGCACAATACAGTAATTTTGATTGCCTTTCTTTTGTTCCCCCTAAGAGCTATTTTTCATTTCTGCTTGAGACTAAGAAACTCTTTTTATTTTAATCTGATTTCTTTTTTTTTCTGGCGTAGAAACAATCAATAAGAAACCTGCCTCAATACCAGAAGAGAATGACCTTTGCATTCTCAGCTGATGATACTGCAGAAAAGTTTGACTCTGGTGTCAGGCTATTATTTCTCTGTATTTTCCAGCTACATGGAATTTTCCTAATACATCCATATATATGATTAAATGAGGTCGTTTATTATAAATGAACACAGATGTCTATAGTTCTGCTTGAATGACAATGTTTTTCTTCATCAAACATTACTTAGAAAGTCATTAGAAGTTTTACCAGGAACAATTTTAAATGTAAAGAATGACTTGACAGCTTGTGAGTATAGGTGTACAGCAGTATTGCTTCTGTGTTTTGGCAAGGTGGTTGAAATAACTGCACTCTTACTTAAGCCTTTCTGAACCAAATAGGTCCATATACAAATTTCTTATCCTCTTTTCACCTTTAATGATGTATGTTGCTGAGTTTAAATCTTTGCTTCATTAATTCCTGCCATATATGTTCTTATGTACAGGCTAGAAATAAGCCAGAGCAAACAGTTTAGATTTCATACCTCATTCTTCTCCTAATTTGTGATAAGATGGGAATACTTCATGAAGCATTTGTTCCCAGACTGGCTTGCTTTTAAAAATTTCTGCTTGCATTTTGCAATTTCCGAACAATAATGGCCATTTTCCTGTCTGTATGCACATTTTATGGACCTTCACAGATTTACACAAGTGACTATTTACTGCAGTTGTTATTTATATGCTGCCTGTACGGTTCCTGCACTGCTTATCTGCAGAGCTTTCATAGAAAACATGAAAGGGAGAGCAAGTCCTCAGCTTGAGTAGAGTAGGTGATGGTTTGATAAATCGGGACCTAACACATCAATGTATTAGGAAATAATCCTGAGAGGGGAAACGCTATCTATAACACTGAGCTGCTCAGATTACATAAATATAGATTTATGTTGTTGACTCTAGTAAAAATGTTGATGAAAGGCAGGCACACTAATTTTCTTTCGGCAGTGTTTGCCCCGTAGCAGCTGACATTACTTACCACAATGTAAGCGGTACCTTTACAGCTCACCCCCAGGCTTCTGGTGGGCAGCAGCTGAAAAATTGATATTGTTGAGCAGAATATCAGTCGCTATTCCCCAGCTTTGGGGGGCTGCAGAAATGGCTGGAATAACATGATAGTTGAGACCTTCTGCAGGCTTCCTGGAGCACTGCTGGATTTCATACATAGACCGTTTAACTATTTTCTTTCAATTTATTTCTTAATCATTTTAATTATGCCTCATTACATCCCCAAAATTGCCAAATGCTAATGCTTCTTCATGGGGTCATTCATTTTAATAAGCTGAGCATTGCACATACTACAGCAAAAGCTGAACACTAGGCTGTTTTACATTAATTATAAGTTTTAAGTTAAAAATTGCAGAGAAAATGTACATTCTTATCAGTTATGGCAAGTGTTTCCAAGTTATTCAGTAAGTATCTGCTCAGATCAATTGTATTTCTTTCTAGCTGTGCTAGCAAAACCACAGCACTATGAACGTGAGAAAGTTCAGGTTCCTGAACAAATAACCTCTATCCTTATGGCAGGCGCACCCCTGTGGCACTGCAGCAGCATCCCCATCCACACCAGGACCACAGGGGTTCAGGAAATCTTAAGGACATGTCAGTGGAAAAACTGCAATGCTGACTTTAACTCATTATTTTGTGGGAAGCCACCAGCTCGTTCTGAGCGTGGGAGACAATTTTTATGGCTTAAAAGTTATGGAGACCGACATGCTCTGCAGTGAATTCTCTTGCTGACAAGAGGAATTGGGCTCTTGTTTGTAAATTGGAGGGTCAACTACTAGAGAAGATATTCAGCCGCCTGCAGGTGGTAGAAAGCTTTGCTCATAAATTGCTTCTAGACAAGTCAGTGTCGTCAAAGCAGATGGTAGCTGGCTGTAAATTCTCTGTAATATTATTGTCTAATATGAGAGCAAAGTGTGAGTAGAACAGGACATCATAGTTATCTTTACCAGAGTTATCCATGTGTCTAGATGTAGAATTTGTACGCAGTCAATGGAAGACTTGATGTATGGAAAGTTGCGATGGAGGTTTGATTTCCCATTACTCCCCTTTGGAGCTATTCCTTTTAGAAGACTGAAAGACCAGCCAGTCTAGAGTGACAAAACTTCATTACTTCCCACTTATTTAAATTAAATATGAAGGTCAATCAAAGTATATAATTAGACTACAGTGTCAAGCCACCTCTTGTGGCAACTTGCAGAAAATACTACTTGTCCATAAAGCAAGTATACTTCTCTTCACAGAAGTCAGGTAATCAGCTGAGGAGAAAAAAAAGAGTCTATAGGTGTAGTCGGAAAAGGACTGTGGAAGCAGAGGGTGGTATTCATCTCATCTTTAGTGAAAATAATGTAATCTAAAAGTCAGGCAACTGCTTTAAGCTACTTGTTTTGGGTATCCCTGAAATCCATGGAGAGAAACGCCTCCGGAGCGCATTTCACCCCATCCCATGGACAAATATGTAAGACTGGTGTAATGAAACAGTCATTCAGCAGGTGTCTGTCTGTGTTGGTAAGGGGAAAGGAGACAGGATAGGCAGCTCGAACTAGGCACATGGATGTTACATAAATAAAGTAAGTCCTAGAATAAGTGTTAGCATTTTGAAGATGTAATGTATTTTGTCCCTTTATTTTTCAATACTATATTAGGTGACTTTTTGTGTTTGTATTATAAATTCTATAATAAAAAGGAAGAACACGTAATCCTACAGTAAAAAATCTTCATTAATATTAAGAACTACTGGCTTTTCTACTCTTGAGAGTCTCTTTATGTGCTTGTATTTGGACCGCATGTCTGGATCCTGATACGCTGTCAAGGTTGAAGTCTGCATGTCTGACAGCCTTTCTTAGTTTTTGCCAATGCTCATGGCTTTTAAGATCACTACGGTTTGCTGAATACATAAAGAAAAAATTAGAAGATCTATTTTTGCTCCAAACCAAACTCTTACATTTATTGACAAATTTTGCCAATTTTATATATTTGTTTATGATTCACTTTCCAGTTACTTTGTCAAATTGAAGTGTGTACAAAACATAAAGTGCACAGTAGAGGAAGCAGCTGTAAAAGCTTCAGAGCTGTGATGGGAAAAAAACCAAACAGGCTCTTGATAGTGACTCCAGAGTCTGTGAGCCAAATGTATAAAGTACCAATAAAATCCCAGTATTAGTCCGAATGCTGAAACATTGTACGGATTTAAAAATAGCAATTAAAACAAAACCCTCTCAGCTTGAGTCATCTGAGACACAAAACAAACCACTTTTCCATTTTGTATGTGTACATAGTAGACCCTAACTTCTGTGTGCAGATCTTTCTCTAGCTTTTGCTGCTGAATATCGTTTACCAGAAAGAGAAATACTCCTGACAGTGATGCTCTAGGAATTGTCATACTGAAATGACTGGTTTCCTTTCCAGCAAGGCTATGTTTGGTTAATGCAAAGAGTGGCAGCCTTTGTTTTATGTTCCATCATTCACCCTTCTTCTAAGCGGGCCGTTGTCTTGGAATCTTTCCAACCGTGAGGGTGATCCTGATGGATGAGCCTGAGGAGTTGTTGCAATTTTCCCTGCACCATCTATGCCACAGAGCATGTAGCGTAAGACCATCTTTCTCTGGAAGCTGCCCCTTTACTTGACTTTTTGTTAGTGGGTCTGTAGTACATGTGCAGTACAGCATTTTGTAAGTCCAAAGGACTTCACTGAGATGTTGTTGCATGCTTTGTAATTTATCTTAAAAAAAAGAAATATTTTCAGATTGGCTGGAAAACCTGTTCAGGAATGCAGCAGTAAACTCTTTTTCTAGTTTAGACCTAGTCATACATTCACACTGGACCAAATTAAAATAATTCTTGTGTTTTGGCCATCTTACATGATTCTATGGTGCCTAGCAATATTAGCTTTAAATTCTGAGTGATACTTTTAGATACAATTGCAGTGTGCGACTAATATTCCTCCTCTGAAAAATGCCTAGTGATATTTCTTAAAAGCATATGCTACAAATGTATTGTCCTGGTTTTGGCTGGGATAGAGTTAATTTTCTTCCTAGTAGCTGCTACAGTGTTATGTTATGGGTTCAGTATGAGAGGAATGTTGATAACACCCTGATATTTTCAGTTGTTGCTCAGTAGTGTTTAGACTAAGTCCAGGATTTTTCAGCTTCTCGTGCCCAACCAGCGAGAAGGCTGGAGGGGCACAAGACATTGGGAGGGGGCACAGCCAGGACAGCTGACCCCAACTGGCCAAAGGGGTATTCCACACCATGTGATGTCATGCCCAGTATATAAACTGGGGGCAGTTGTTCTGGGGAGGGGGGAATTGCTGCTCAGGAGCTAACTGGGCATCAGTCAGCAAGTGGTGAGCAATTGCATTGTGCATCACTTGGTTTGTATATTCCAATTTTATTATTATTATTGTAATTTTATTATTTTTATTATTATCATTATTATTTTCTTCCTTTCCATTCTATTAAACTATTCTTACCTCAACCTGTGAGTTTTACTTTTTTTCTCCAATTCTGTCCCCCCATCCCACTGTGTGGGGAGAAGTGAGCGTGTGGCTGCGTGGTTCTTAGTTACTGGCTGGGCTTAAACCACGACACACCTCTAATATGGTTAAGTAATATACCATTAATTTACCATGTATGCACGTTGACACATTAAAAAAATGCAAAATTTTGCATAGCAAGTGCAGATTCCACCCTCTTTAGATGTATCAGGACTATAGTTCAGACTTTATCCTTTGCTCCAAATGCACTGAAAGACAGCAGAAGTCTGAAAGCAGGATATCTAAAAGGCAATTTATAGCAACCCCTCTAAAACAATACTAATGAATTGGCTTTCAGATGATATAAGTGTATTCCTTGAGTTTTAGTTATTTCTGTATTCATGGTGAATAAAATTGTATAATTAAAATGGTTTATTTATGGCTACAGAAAATTGCAGTGGTGCTGTTATATGAACTAAATTAACGTATTTTAATTTTTTAAAAAAATTAATTTTAAGTCAATTTAGTGTTTGTGAAGTGCATCAGACAGACAGCTCCAGAAGCTGCGGGATGTGAACTTTCACAGGGACCACCAGTCTTTCGTTGGGCACTGTCACCACGACAGAGCTCGGGCCAGGGTTCTCGCTGCCATTTTGTGACTGGGACAATTATCCATTATGAACATTATGGAAAGCGGTGACAATGATGTCACAAGATCTGCAAATCACCTCTCAGTTTATCATCACTTTTAGTCACTATTGGTGAAGGTCTCATTCGAAAAAGCAAATGCAGTCTTGGAATTGAGAGGTTATTATAGCCCAACGGACAAGATGGAGGATTTGGACTCGGAAACGCAGCGTACTGGTCCCAGCTGTGCTCTGCAATCACTACATCACCGATGCTGAGGATTTGGGGGGGAATTTAGGAGATCCACAGGCTTTATTCAGGCCGTTTGCTCCGAGATCACTTCCACTGTGAACAAAGGTGGAACCGAGTTGTGTTTATGAATCGTTCATTTCTGATTCAATTCATTTCTCAGCATAATGACATTAGGAAGCCGGTTCTTGCGGGCATTCAGCTTCTATTTTTCCATGCGAGTCTCCAGTAAAGTAGACAAACACTGTACTGGACGGAGTTGGTTATTTAAGAAATTTTGTACCTGTGTATCATACTGCCAGGTCTGCTTCTGAAGGATGTTATTGAACATCTTTATCTAGGAAATTAAAGAATAAATGACAGACAATTACCAAACAATGATTAGTGAGTAAAAAAAAAAAGCACTTCTAAAAAGGAATAACCCCATGGGGCTGAAGTTCATGAAACATCTGGAGTTTCAAAAGATATTTATTGATGAAATAGAGATTTCCGAAATGTTTACAGCTAATGTAGGAATAAAACTCTGAACACTACTGTTGAAACTACTGTTTGAGGCCTATTCATGAATATTATGTTTCTTCTGCATATTCATGCAAACTCTTCATTTGCGTGTAATAGCTAACTAATAAAAATAATATGCTCACAGTACTAAAGAATGAGGTTCCCACATGCATTTTCAGAGTGTATGTATCTCTTATTGCTTATTTTGGATGCTTTTTAGTGGTATGTATATGACATTCAAAGAAATACACCGTAATCATTGCTTTTAATTTGGTAAAGCTGCAGAAACTAGTTTTAGTGTCAGGTTTCTAATAACACTGTGTTTCTATAACATTCACATTAATGAATTAATTGAAATTTTAAGTTGCTGACACATTTCATATCAAATATTTTATAAATCAGACTTTATTAACATGATTAATAAAAGCAATACTTATAGATTATTTATAAATCAGTGTAAGCCTTTAATTTTCATTAACTTCCCACAAGACGTAGAAATTCGGTTATAATTTTATGAGATACTGCTAATTTTCTTTGTATTATCAATTGGTGTTTTATTTTAGAGACAATTACTTACCGTTCAGTGAGGTCCTTCATATAGTTTATAGGAGCTTTATTTTGTTGCTATATTTGTACCTGAATTGTACTCGGATCACTACCCTATTTAATAATTAAGTATACAAGTAATGACAAATATGAAAATATAATGCCATATAAAGGTAATTGGTTACATCTGCCATCATTTCAGTCCAGTACCCCCACACGCTTACACTGGCACTCTCCTCCCACACAAAGATATCTCCTAAAGTTTTGTTCTGTCCCCTGACGGCAGAGCTTAGACATCCCTACTTTCGATGACCTGCCCAGAGCTCAGGTCAAGAACATTGCATATTTCTCACCGATTTCTGATCATTTTCTGTCTCCTCCAATGCCTTTTACTTTTGAACAGCTGATAATCAGACAGATAGCGCTGGCTGGTCGTTTATAGTATGGTTGTGACTGTGATACAGCAAATGGTGAAGATGGTCTCCAGAATGTAAACTGCTGCAGTCTTTTTTATTTTGTGAGAAAGTGAAAAGCATCCCCGAGTCCTTTTGGGTCAGACAAAGTATTTTTCTGTTATGATAGCCCTCCTGATTTCACTGGGAAGCTTGGTTGCAGATGATTGGCAAAATCTGATGCTTAATAAGATTAAACTTCAAAGACTATTTAGGCTCAATTGCAAATACTTTCATGGCTGATCATCACTAGTTGAGGCATGTCTGGCTGACAAACATTTCCAGAGTGACTAGATTTACTTATCCCAAGTGACATTCGACAGAAACAAAAATGCAGTTTTGTCCACATAAAAAGGCAGAAGTTTCATTGATTATTTGGGCAACTGAGATGCACGCCTCTACCCCCCCAAATTAACTATAATGTTTCTAAGTACTATGGCTAAAAGAAAGATGAGAATAATAATTATTTAAAAAAAAATATAAAAGCTGTTTTTTACAATGTAGCTTTTGTAATTCTAATTAATTTACCGAGTCAAAAAGTTCCATTTTATTAGCTAGCATCTGAGTACAGACACTTTAAAAGTGCACGATCAACAAAATTCACCCTTCAGTTTTTAACTTGTCCTTAGTGAAGTCAAAAAAAGCATTGCTTGAATAAATACCCAGGGTGAAAGCAGAGGATCGGTTTCTGTAGAGAAATACGGAGAGCAGCTTCTTGGACAGCCTCGGTAGAGCATCCTGAGCGACCAAGCATACCTCAACGAGAAAACACAACACTTGCTCCATACTTACGTGCAGACATTCACCCATATCCATCCAGGTTACTACCCGTGTGTTGCTTAGCAGGAGGAAGAGGAATGAAGCAACGTTTGCAAGGAAGACGTGAGCCAGAGCTGGCTGAGGCCCAAGGAACTCTCGTCCCCGTTAGTCCTTCCTTTGATGACATTTTCCTCCTGTGAGGGGTGGAGGCCATACCTCCTCGGTTCATCTCAAAGTTGTAGTTGTCGTCTGCTCGAGCGCGGACGGATAGTGCATTCTGGAAAGCAAATACTAAAGCAGACGTAAGCCTGAGAGAAACCAGGGACACTGTATTGGCACAGTACATCTCTGCCCCTAAGACTAATTCTGTTGGTATGGTCCTCCTGGTCCTGATGTGAAATGCCTTTTTTTGGCCATTTTTTGGCCGTAAGTGCGCTTCACTGGGTAAAATGGAGCAAGGTGGAGTGGAATGTAGGACTCATCGGAAACTATGAGCTGCTGCCCCTGTGGCCGCAGCAAAGCTCTGATGAGGTAGCAGCTCCCAGCTTTTGATTAATTTGGGGACTCGGAGGAAGATGCTGCCTTGTGCTATGGCTAATTACTGTTAAGCAGCTGATAAATGGTTATTTGTATCCGTGCGAAGTGGGAAAACCTAAGTACTACTATCAAAGTGGACAAGGCATCCAGAATGCAGCCCATTTCCTTTAAGAAAAAAAAAAATAATAACTTACTATTCAGAGGAAAAAGGAGCTGCATAGCAATACCAAATCAGCACCTTACCTCAAGCTTGTGGCTGCTTAATGCATTTGCTCACTGGTATTGCCTCGGACCTGTTCGCTTTCCCCAGTCCAACCTGTTGGGAAGGGTAGAGTGAAACCTTTTTCACAGGTGGCCTCTAGGAATTACCCTGAAGGCAGCATCTCATCTGGAATAAAGTTGGGATGTAGTTTTTAATGAATTTAGAACCAGTTGGATTAAGAGCCCAGAAGTTAGAGTATGCTGTTTATCCTCAGAGCAGGTAAAGTCAGGGCAGCATTTATGTCTTTTCTGTAAAATTTAGTTCAGCAGCAATAAAGCAGGGTCTGTTAAATAGCTAATAAATATTTCTGAAGTCCACTTTTGGGGGGCTTAGTGTAAAATATACTGCTAAACCAGAAGGCTATAGGTAAGGAAGAAAAGAAAAGAAAATTCCATGCTGAAATTCTGCACAGTGAAATCCTTTGGGTAGTGGTGTACACTTGCTTATGCATAAAGAGAGAGACAAATTTAAATATGCTTGCAGACTCGTTTGACAAAAGATAGAAAGATCACGGCTGCTTATCAAAACCACTCGCAAAGATCCTCAGGGAGAAAATCTAGGAACTTCAGATCCCAATCCATTTTTTTCCATTATGCTACCCAAGTATGAATTTCCTTCACCTTCTGTACTGACTAACATCAGTTTATAACTTCTTACAGTCTAGCTATTGGGTGAAGACCTGATCATAAATACCAGTTTGGATCTTACTCTATCCAGCAGAGGGCACTGACATGTACATACAGCATTAAATGTATATTAAAGGGTTTTTTGAGAAATGCTTCTTCAAGAACATTGATTAGAAGTCTAATTGCATTATTACTGTTAATATAATAAGGTATATTTGGTATTTTAACAGTTATTTTTTCTGGGCTTTTGTGTCACATTACTTTCTCTTGCTGGCTAATGATGTAAGTGAATATATTGAAAAAAATTATATTAGTGCAGTAGTGCTATTTTGTCTCTTTTGCCACCTAAAATGCATACACTAAGTTTTTTCATCAACACAGTTTTGAAGGAGAATCACTTAAGCATAAATAACTTTAATCAAATAGAGAGTCTTGCTGAAATCAATACCGAAGCACTGATTATGGAAAGTGGTATCCTGTATGTTGTTTCTGGATAAACATATACAATGCTAGTAGGAACTTTCTGCAGTTCCCGTGTTGTGGTAGGGAAGTTAAAATAATAAACATCTAAGCATGATCACTGTGACCAAACTGAGTTTATTTCTGACTTTATAAAAGCATGTGAATAGGTCGAGAGCATCACTTTCTCCACCCAAATATACTGAATATACAAATTACCAGGGATAAAATGGAATTAAACAAAACCTACAAATCTCGTGAGACACCTCGCATCTAGTACACAAGATAACATAAAGGTGCAACATGTTTTGGTTGTTTCTAATCTGCACGTATTAAGACTGGCTCGAGCAAGTGTAGCAGGCGAGCTTTCCTTTTGGAAGGCTGCGAATAATTGGCCTTTCCTCACCTTTCTGCTGTGAGCTGAATGCCGTTTCTGAGTTAAATAATCACACTCTAATTAGCAACAGGTATACAAACTCACACCTAGAGAAAGTGGAACAGGAGTTTCATTAACCAGTTCATTAACTCGTTTTCTGTGAAAAGAAGGAAAAGAAAATGCCTAGTGTTATAAACAGAAATAAAGGTAGAATCAAGATTGCAGCTCAAGAATAAAAGGCTGCAAATCACTGGACACAGTTTTGTTTTCATCAAAGTCTGTGACAGCATGGGATGAAGGTAGGAGTGGGCCGTAAGAAAGTAAGAATTTTCTCTGCTAAGGCTGAACTGAAGTTAGCATAATCAGTATTTGAATGAAGGGGGAATTACAGTTTTCACAGGCACTTCATGTTTGCTGATCGTTAAATGTCCTCACAAGGAAAGAGTTGGGCAGAATATAGCAAGAGCTGTAATGATCAGTGTTTGCTCTCGTTGCTATTAATATCATTACCTGCCTTGCTAAACAACTGCTCCTAAAAGCTGTGTTGGCTGTTATAGCAAATGCAACCGCAGAATGGCCGGCTAGGCTGAGAGGTATTTAGTTCTGTGATTCTCTGCAATTCCAGAAACTCTTGGTACAGAGCACAGCTGTCCTCAGAACAGAAACCTCCTTTCCACCTGGTCCTCCAGCCCTGCTTTTGTTGCTTTTCATATTTTCTTCATATTTTAAATTGAAACATCGTCCACAGAAACCTGAATCATTCTAGCCTGACTATTAGGTAAGCTCCTAAAAATCTTTTTGGTAGCTCATTGCATTCTCTGCTCTTGATTAATGTAAGTTAAGAACAATTGACTTGAAAAGTGACTTGATATGCATCAAGTCTGTTTAGGCAGAGAAAGTTTTTGCCACAGTGGTGAGGAAATCATTTGCTGATCTGAAAAGGTTCATGTTGTCTTTTCTGTTCTATGTTCTTTGCTGGGAGAGCAATGGCTGTTTGATATTTATCTCAACCTGAGTAATAATGTTAAGTGTTCAAGGTCACTGTCCTGGGTTATAGGTATTTCAAGATTACTTACAATTTTTTATTGTTATAAAAGATGAATTTATACTGGGTTTGCTTCAAAAGAGAAACAATTATCCAGAGCTTTTCTCTTAGGAATATTTGGAAAAGATGTTCATAATTTTGACTTAAGCCTATGTAGCTCTTTTTTCCTGATAGCAGAAGGCATTAGAAAAGGTAGAGCTAGAGGGTCTTAACAATGAAACTGCCTGATATTTATAGTCTCTGTACATAAGTTGGCTTTGGTTATTCATTCTAGTAGAAGAAAATGGTATGGGAAGAATGGCACTGTATTATTAATTCTACATGCTATTATCAATCATGTTTTTTTAAAATTCTTCTGTAATATCTGCTCCTGTGTGATCACATTTAGAAAATCAAAGTTCAATACTCACTTAGTATCGAACACTGAAGTTCACTCTTGGTGAACCACTATCACTTCAGATACTCTGAGGCTTGCTGTAACCACATTTTTGTCAGATCAAGGGTCTGACTTTTCCACTGCTTAGGTTTGTGAAGACTGAACACAATAAAACAAGATGCCTAACTCCTATCCCTATAGTTACAGATGTCATTCCCACTCTGAAGGATGTACGGATTTGACCACTGCTGTTACTGTCTCTTTTTAAAAGAATTAAAATTAAATCTTCTCCTACATGTAAAATAGCTCTTAGGGTTCAGTATTGCAATTCATTATCTATTTCGTTATATGCTGTTAAACAGCAAGCTATGTAGGAAAGGACTCAGAGGTGATGATCAGACACAAAAGAGGGATTTTTTTTTTTTTTTCCCTGAACAACCTGTAATCCAAATACTGTATCCTTTCTGCAGCAATCTAGTTGTACAGTCTGGTACTTAAAAAAAAGGAAAACACCCTCACCCCACTTTACTGTCTTTGAGTGCTGCCCATTGTCCTTAAGTGAAAAGCCATTAGGGAGGCTGGGGGACCTTTTTATGATCAGTTCAAGGGAGAAGATGCCTTCATATCTAGAAATGTATCAGGCAAAAAAAAAAAGGGTGTTATTTGCATGACTGGAATATTATGCCTGACTGTAAGCGTGAATGGCTGATAAGATACCTATGGGGATTCGGTGGGAACATGTTGGTCTGTATCAACTTTGTAGAATATGGTTTTCAACAGCTGACAGACTGTGAGGCAAGCTGAGTTAAACATATTGGCTTGAAGAGATTTGTATAGAATTTTAGGGAAGGTAAATGCAAGTCTTCATCGCAGTTTGAGCCTACTGTGTAACTGGTGACCATTTTAATCTCATGAAACCAATGCTAATATTAATACATTCAGATCTAGGATCATGAAAGGTGTCCTGGATATGGTTGAGCTATAGGAACTTTACTGAACTGAGCAGTTAAAATATGCTCTTGATGTTACCAAAGAGCATTTTTTGAATACTTTCAGTATTCAGTATTTTATGTATGTACAGGCACTTGTGACTCTGGCATTAGCTGACCCTGTGACCCTTCAAGAAGATTATTAATTTGCCCAAGCTGCCTGAAGGCACCTTCCCCCTCTCTCTAGAGTGTTAAGTGAGTCAGATAGCTCTATGGCAGGAAACACTAAGAGAAATCTGGAAGAAAATATATAGATTGACACAGAAGATAAAACATAAAGAAAAAGTGTAAAAATAGCAAGGAGAGATCAGCAGCAGATCAGATTTCTGAAATAAAATTTAAAATTATACATAAAATTGCTCTATACTTTCTCAATTTGTAGACTTAACATTCTCTGTACATCATAAACATGAGCAAGTGTTCTTGTTCATTCATTCTTTAGCAACAATAAGATTTAAAAAACCAAGTAGATTTTCTGTATTTCTAAACTGAGCAGTTTAGCAGCTGGTCCAGGCTTGTTATTGTTAAGAGAGATAGCCTTATATAACAGATCTGATTTGTGCAGCACAATGAAGTTTTGAACTCGGTTTATTGTTTGCTCCCAAATGAATTCTCCTCTGTTAGACAATATATCATAGTGCCTGCAATTTGCTGACACTCCTGCTCAGGACAAATTTTCAGTTAGAGAAAAAGCAGAGCACTGTCTTTCTGTGAGATGTGGCGACCCTTGCTACAAACTTTTCCAGGCATGGTAGATCATATAGCAAATTTTATGCTTTATAAATTGTGTGGGAAATGTCCATCATTCATCTTGGATTGTAAAACTCTTCTGTTATGGAAGCCTTAATGGCATTTTGTGATAGAACCTATGGATAAAAGTGATGCCAGGAGGTTGAGAAAAGTCAAGGGATTTGTTTTTCACTAGATTCTAGACATGCTAAATATCTTGCACATCTACTGAGCCATGAATGTTTTTTGAGCTCTCTTTAAGTTCTCAGAAAGACAGACTGTGAACATTCAGTCTTTTTTGATCTTAATATCCCTTTTTACAGTCATTATGCCCAGATCCTGACTCTGTGTATCTGAGAGTATCCTGAGTAATCAAACTAGAGCTGAAGCTGACTTGGAAAGCCTGTATGAGACAATCTCTTTCCTCCACCTACCCCTTGCCAAACCATTATGTTTTCTTAAGTTAATAATCACATAGAATCCTAGAATGGGTTGGGTTGGAAGGGACCTTAAAGCTCACCTAGTTCCAACCCCCCACCATGGGCAGGGACACCTTCCACCAGACCAGG